>JAIUZE010000972.1:0-116623 GCA_022085475.1 Heliosperma pusillum | reverse complement strand
ATTATTATTATTATTATTATTATTATTATTATTATTATTATTATTATTATTATTATTATTATTATTATTATTATTATTATTATTATTATTATTATTATTTTAGAACTAACTTAATTTCATGATGAATTAATGATGTGGCCTAATATTTTTCCAGGTTTGTGATGACGATGTCGGGATGGATATTTAGTGATAAATAAAAGTATTAATTACAATATTATAACTTTTAAATGTTAAGTTAATATACATATATAATTGAATATGGATATGATTATGATTTGTGTAACTATATATATGAAATTTGCAGCACATTTTAAACTTTAGAACAGATTTGTGTGTAAATATGTGTACAGTATTGCAAAAATAATAATTCAAGAAGTTGTAATATTTAAGCATTGATTTCACAAAATTTACATGTTTTTAGCAAAGATTACAATCAAGCAAGTTGCAATAATTTAGCAATTATCAATATATGTGGGCCTTGACTGACTTTTCAACAATTAGCTTCAGCAATTAGAATACCAGTAAGGATCTTCTGTCCCATTTTTGTGTCTCATTCTGTGTCTCACACCATTTATCTTCCGACACATCACCAATATTGAGCGGGAAAATTTTTAGTGTGACTTAATCTTTTAGTAGTAGAGGGATGTATAGTTATCATATGGGTAGATTAACAAGATTTTTCATGTATCCAAATTATTTCGAAATCAATTTAAGCAAGTTACTTTTTATTCTTTTTTAATACGTTGTATATTTCAGATTCCTTCTTGTTTTTATTATTAATACTAGATTTTATGCCCGTGCGATGCATGAGTTACATTATTGTCATTTTCATAAATTTTCTATAACAATTTACTTATAAGATTATAATAAAATATAATTTTTAAGAAAATAATATTGATATATTGAGTCAACTTCTTTGTAACCATATTTTACTAACCTTGTCAGTACTCAAGTTATATTTGACCTATATTATGATCCAGAAAATATTAACATGACTCTACCGTTCAAATCATTTATTAGGTTTATATATGTTTTGATTGATACATTTACACACAAAAAATGATTCGAGGTACATAAGAATTACGCTTTCTAAGACAATGCTTAAGAGACTCTACAGATTTTGGGTTGATACATAAGTTCCAAATATGACTCCTATATGTAATCATAGGATCAACTCACCTTATGCTAATTATCTGGTTTGGAACAATTCTACTATTTGTAGGTGATATACTCACCAAACATACATTATTTTTCAATGCGGAATAAATAACATACTAAGAATTACACCAATTAAGTTCAAGTACTATGAGATTCTATACTGTAATGAATTCTATTTATTTTTAGCACGAATCTAATTATATTATTTCCATAAATAATACAAACTTTTAATAGCTCTCTAAACAATATTTGAGAAACTTAAACGTTTTTGGGTTGATATCTAAGTTTCAAGGATGACTCCTACTTATAATCACATGATCACCCGGCTTATGATATTTTTCCGATGTTGGACAATTCTTCTATTATTTATAGTATATTCACCATGCCTACATTATTTTTTAATGTTGACAAATAACATATTAAGTAATACACCAGTAAAATTATTATTTATGATACTTTCTTAAATTATTACTTATGATACTTTCCTAAAATAATTTTGATGATGTAAATTTCATTAAGGTGGAGATAATAATACAAACTTTTAAGAACACTATAAGTTAAGAGATTTAAAATATTTTGGCTTAATATCTACATTCAAAAGATGACTCATTTTTACAATATTTTTTTTTGTGAAATGAAATGTAAAAGTTTTTATATAAAAATTATAAACACCACTTGAATATATATAGGAAATGTATATTGAAATAATTAAAAGATTTTGAGGTGGGACAATTCTACGAAAGCATTTTTAAAATAATGCTCAGAAAATAAGTATTTGTTGTTTTGGGTCGGGTTTAAAACTAATTATCAATATGGTGTCTATGTAGGCTCAGATTTCGCGAACCAAAAATACGAAGGAAACACGTCATTGGCAATCGCGTGTTTCTAGTGAGTAGAATAAAAATGCAAACTTACAAAAATGAATTAAAGCAAACACGCCACTGGGAATAGCGGGTTTTCTGAAAGAGACACGCCATTCCCATTGGCGTGTCTGTGAACAGTACCAAGCTATTAAAAATTAAAGACGCGCCATTCCCAATGGCGTGTTTGCTCCGTGTTTCAGGTTTTGAAAACCCATGGCTACGTGGACACCATTTTGATAAATAATTTTGAAACCGATCCAAAACTACAAATCTTATTTTTTTAGTATTAAAAATGATTTCTATTTATACATAGTATATTCACCACACCTACATTATTTTTCAATCTGGACAAATAAAATACTAAGTGGTATACTATTTGTTTTTTTTTGTAAAATAACTATTTCTTTACTGTTACTAAATTATTATAATAGTACTCCCTCCACACCTATTTTCACCCTCATTTGCTTTATTGCGGTCTCCTAGATGACACTTTGATAGTATTTTTCGACTTCTATATGTTACTTTTTTTATTCTTGAAATTTTTTTCGTTAAAGATGTCATGAAAATAAGTGCAAATGTTTTTGTTTTATAATCTAATATTTTTTATTCTCCAACTTATTTACGGTCAAAGTTCGGCAACTTTGACCTCCCAAAGCAAATGGGGTGAAAATATGTGTGTGAAGGGGGTACTAGAATAATAAAAATAATTTTTTTTTTAATTTTCACATACTTATACTCTAGTCATATCATATAATTAACAATATAGTAGTAAAAAGTATAAAATTTATACTCCAATGAAAGCATTTCTTGCTACGAATCCAAATATGTAAATTTCGAAATGCTTTGCAATATATTTTTTTATATGGATGATCAAAATTTTTCTTACGTAAATAATTGATGCGATATTAAAAATATTACATAAGATATTTTCCGTAATCTTTCAAAGTTTGGGTCATGATTTTCGCAGTACACATTTTACTCATCTTAGTACACAATTGACAATTATACCCCTCTCATTTCCCATCTCATTTTCCCATCTCATTTTCCCTCTCTAATCCCTCTCTATTATTTTTCTCTCTAATCTCTCTCTAATATTTTCTCTTAATTCCTCATCCCATTTTTCCACTCCGACGAGTTCGGAGGTCCGACGGCCTGTTGTCGCCAGAGGGGGTGGTCGATGGTTGAGGGGGCGATGGTGGAAGGTCGACGCCGCATTAGTGGTTGTCGCCGGAGCGCGGGTTGTGCAGGAGGGGAGTTGGGCAGGAAGGGTCGCGCTGGAGGGGGATTGTCGGGCAGGAAGGGTGTAGTGCCGGAGGGAGGTTGCCGGGAAGGAATGGGTCGCGACGGAGGGAGGTGGTCGGGCAGGAAGGGGTCGCGACGGAGGGAGGTGGTCGGTCAGGAAGGGGTCGCGCCAGAGGGGATTGTACGGTGGTGACCGCCTGACAGGCGGTTGGTGTGGTGTTGTGATGTACTAGGAATTGTACTACATTTAGTATATTATTTTTTTTTAGACATTAGCTTTTACTAGTATACGTACCACATAAAACCTAATTAAAAATAAGCAATATGAAATTAAAATATAGATTAACGTATTAAATACATGTTCGTTAATTGAATATTCTTTCATACTTTTGAATTTTTTTTAATGGAATTTGAGGAGGGTTAATGGGTAGAGAGAAGGTAGAAAGGATGTTTGATGTGTTTTTTTTTGTGAAAGGGTAACAAATGGAAAATATAGTGTAAAAAGTACTAAAATGAGTAAAAAACGTAATGCGAAAATAAACTCCAAAAAATTTCCATTTTAAAAAATAAAATAAAAATAGATTTATTTTGTAATAGTTATAAACCCATCCTATTTTATTACTCCCTTGGTACCGGTCATTTGTTGACCTATTTCTTTTTTGGTATCACAATAAATTATTTACCTTTCTAATATGAAAAGTTTTATATGGCTAATTTGATCACCTAATAGCAGTGGTGGAGCTAGGGGGGCTAGCAGGGGCGCTCGCCTCCCCTGGCGGTTGAAATTTTTAGCGAAATTTTTCGAATTTTTTTAAATGTACCTTATGAAAATAGTCGTTCGCCCCCTAAAATTTTTCGCCACCCCTAAATTCAATTCCTGGCTCCGCCACTGCCTAATAGGACTATTATCTACTTGTCATTCATTAAGTAGAACTTCAAATGGTTTCTTGCTATATCTTTGATCTTTATGTCAAAATAAAAGAGCAACAAATGCGGAGTGAGTAAAGAGTTTGGGAAAAATATTTGTGTCCTTCGAAAGTACTGTACTCCTTACACCCAATCTGTTATAATATTCATTTTTGATCATTCCTCATTTAGGTGTGAGGAGGACACAAAAAATTATCCATTTGATTTCAACTCTATTTAAGCAAAAAATTCTCAAATTTGGGTAAGAGTTTCCACAATTCAATAGGTAAACATTACTTCGTATATCTTTACCGTTGCAAAAAAAAAGACCATTTATATACACTATATGCATTTGTATTGAGTTAAACCTACTCATATTAGTCCAATCCCTTTAGTACTCCATATTTTGTATTGGGGTAATTCTTATGTCATTCGAAAGTATGATCCTTCTTTCGTGTTATTATAATTTTATTTTATTCCTATTCTTAAGTGTAAGGTGAACCATTATGTAGTAGCAACAAAATATTTTGTGCGTATAGAGTTATACCTAATCATATTATTTGCTTTGAATTGGTAAACATAGTTAGTGATACGCATGAATTATGTAGGTCGTAATTGATCCAGCTCATAGTTTGGACAAATTGGTTACCCAGCGTAGAAGATAATATTTTATTACGACTAGAAATAATAAAGATGACTTTGGTAGACGGGTGGTAGAGTTAAAATAATATAAAAAGGAATAAAAGAAAATGAATTCGGTGATGGTAATTAATGGGGAAGTGGACATATATATAGTTGGGATTTGGGAACATATATATATAGTGCAGGAGTTGTAAGAGTAGTATTATACAAATTAGAGTTTCCAAATAAATAAATAAAATCAACGAGCATTTTGAAAAACAAGATCGAATGGCGATGGATCGGCAGTTGAGGGATGCGGCTTTTGCGGGAGGTGTGGAGTTTCTGAAACAAGCGGTGGCTGTACAACAACAACCTCCCGAATACTTCCTCGCTCAAGACTCTCATGGATTGTCCATCTTCCACCTTGCCGCAAGGTTTGAGAAGGTGGAGTTTATGGAGGAAGCATTGAAAATACTTCCCAGAAATATAATTAAACAACTCCTCCTCATCACAGATCATAATTCGTGGACCCCGTTTCACGGAGCGGCTTGGGGAGGCAACATGAGGGTCATAGAGTGTGTTTTAGAAATGTACGCATTATCAATGTGGTGGGATACTGTTGACGTGGATCATATCAACCCCTGGTTAGCGTTGACTAATAATAATCAGACGCCGTTGAACCTGGTGTTGGGGGAATATAATGACATGGATGAGGAAAAAGTGTTGGAGATAATGATGTTAATGGATACGGAACTAAAGAGCTGCACCATTGCTGATAATAAAGGCAATACCCCGCTCTACTATGCTGTCCAACACCGTTACAGTCGTGTTGCTGAGAAGATCCTAAAGTCTCCACAACCTGCCACTTCTATTCTCGGCGAATCAGATTTCTTGTCGCTTCTTAGTCGTGCTGATATTACTTGCACAGGTCACTACTACTACTACTGAACCTTCTTCCACCCTCCCTTCATTTAGTTACCCTTTCTGTCTTTTATAGGTAAAACAGTAGTGTGTTGGAGATAGGGATATGAACTAACAAATGGTTTAGATAAATAATTTTTTCAATGAGCAAAATGAGTTATAAAAATAATATGATTGTATATAAGTAAATATAAATATTATAAGTATATGTAAAATAGAAAAGAGAATGAATAGCTTATCTCGATATATATAGAAAGACGGTTGTGGCATGACTATGTCATTGTCCTAAAGTCGAATTTGCCCCGTACTCTACACACGGTTTTAATGACAATCGACCCCCAGGAGTACACAACCTTTGCAGTTTCGGTGTAGGCGGAACTGCAAATTGAACACTGCCTCAAACGTTGCCAAGGAACTTCAGAAAAAAGGAAAGTAGAAAACTGATTTTTATTATGAGATGAAATTGTAGACAATAGAAAGGAGAGCAATTTTGTTGTCTATTTAACTGAGAGGTAAGAGGGGATTTATATAGGAAAAAGTGGCGGAAGATACAAAGCAGTACAAAAAACAAGAGCAAATTAACATGGGACTATGCAGAGTATTCTGGGTAATACCCGATGGATATTGCATTCAGTATAGAATAATGAGCCTAGAAGACCGCACAATCAGTTATGGAAAATTGTGCCAGAAGAAAACAAAAACAGAAGCCCACGTCAAAAACTAATCTGAGCTGAACTCACGAATAATTTGAGCCCTATACTGAGGCAACACCTATCTCCACAATCAGCCCATATCAACAACTATAGTGTAAAAGGTAGAATGGTTTATAAACCAAACTAGAACACTCTAACTAGGCGATGTGGGATAGAAAAAGACTTGGAAAAACAAAACAAAGGGATAAAACCTCATGTGATACTTCATTTGTCAATGTGGGAAGCTATCATAATTGTGCTCAATTGTCAATGTGAGATATAAACACATAACTCCTTTTGAAGCATAAAAAGAACTAATATTTTGTCAATGTGGGAAAGACACATAAACCCAACATAGTGGAGTATCTTTTTAACTATATTTCACCACATAATTTCATGTATTAATCTTTCATTATACTATCCTCCTCGCAACATGCATTAAACAACAACCAACTTTCGTAAAAATAAGTATCATGTACGGACTACTTTGTTTTTAATATGCAGAGTTAATCATCACTCTTGATCTAATTTTTAAGTTATACTTCATCCCTTCAACTCCACTCTACCATTTTACTTTTTCACGTTTAACAAAACGTGTTTACGTTGCAAAAATTATAAAAGATAGATATTTTTAATGTACTCGTAAAGACGAATCAAACAACATCACAAAAGAATATATTTTCACTTATATATTGAGAGAAAATTGTAATTAGATGTCAAATCAGGCACACTCGTGAATAGCGTACAAAAGTAAAAGAGGTAGAGGAGAAATGAATGGAGGAAGTATGTCTATTCCGTCCCTAACGACTCAACCCATAGTACTAATCTACCCGCTTTTGTCTTGACATCTTTTCCTGCTTAATTTTTTTAAAAACTTAAGTCAATTAAAGAGACAAATGATTAATGCATGTTTTAGGCTAAAGTCCTAGCAAATGTCACGTCTTGATCCCGCTTTTAGTAAACTCATTCCCCGAATTCCTGTTATAAATTGCCCGATATTCAAAATCGCTCGAATCAAACTCATCAGAAATATATAAAGCACACAAATTGACTTACATACTCTATCTGTCCTATTATTTTGTTTGTCTTATACTCCATATTTTTTTTGAAGGGTATTTTAATGAAACACAAATAAATGATTTAGACGAAAGAAGTAACTAATAATACAATATTTTCTCTTCATCTGGATTTATAAAAGTACAAGTATAATTTTACCAACCAAAGTCTGAACTTAATCCATCCATAAGTTAGTGCATGAATGCATAATACGTGTTATTACCCAAACTTTCCAACTTTTTTCCGACTATAATTGTTTTATAGATGTAGTGAGCGCTACTTTAAGAAGCGGCTTCACTGTTTTTCCAACTTCTTTTTTTTTTGCATAATTTAAATGGTAATCTTGGACATTGTAAAGGGGTCAAGTAGGGCAAAAGATGGTGATGTTAACTTATTGACGACAATTAATTTTGAGGGTCAAAACGATAACTAGTTTGGTAAGTTCAAAGTTTTGTTTTATAAGCCCAAAAAACGTTGGATTCACTGCATGTCAAAGTCTCTTAACATTTGTAAAAACAGGAAATGTGGTGAGGTTGTTGTGGGAAAAATGTGATGGTTGTTTAAGCAATGATGGAAATACAACGTTGCATTCCGCCTTGAATTCAACGTCAACACAAGAAGTTGCACTACAGACTCTGTTAACCCATCGCGCCATGCGTCACATTCGTAACAATAGGGGTGAAAGTCCTTTCTTTCTCGCTGTCAAGGCTGGCTACAAACAAGTTGTGGATGCGATTATGGAAATTGAGGAGCCGCGTTACCTCATGCTTCGTCGCAATGACGGAACAACTGTGCTTCATATTTTATCCTCCTGCCCAGGTGCGTTATCTTGATTTTATATTGGAGGATTACTAGTTGAAATTGTGTTACAAGTAAACAGGGGAAAACTTCGATTGCAATTAGAAATTTAGAACATTCTATAACTCTTGTATAAAAAAAGTTCATCTGCCTTTTTTGTTTCGTTTAAGATTAACATGTGTGTTTCTTGTCGCGGTTTGATATAAGTTTATCATGAATGCAGAGAAGACCGGCCAAATGTTGCTTCAGAAATATTGGTGGCTCAACAATTTGCGAGATTATCAGGGGAAGACAGCCCTTGACTACGCGAAACAAGAAAAGACTCATTGGCTAGTAAATTTATTGACAAACCCTTCTCTTATTAAAAAACAAGACTTCGATTGGGTTGAAGCATGTAAAAGAGAAGAGATGGATGCTGTTCTGGCCTTTGTTGATAACTGCGAAGACCTACAAAGGGCTTGTCGCAAAGAAAATGACACCCCTTTACACCATGTTAAACTAGCCACGTACAAAGATTATGTTAATTTTCTTAAAATCCGGTCGGTTGCAGAGCTTAAGAATACAACCGATCATGATGGTACAACACCGTTGCACCGTGCACTAGAGAGAGAAGATATTTATTTTGCAAAGGCACTTCTACTTGACGATGAGGTCCAACAAACCATCACAGACTATAATGGGAGAACTGCCATGGACATACTCGCAAAGCTTTGTAAGGAAAATGACGAATGGGTATGTTTAAACAACCTAATTTATGTGATTACTCACAAATGTTTGCAAGGAAATGACGATGTTTAATTTGAAATAACTTGCAGGACAAAATGTGCAAGCTAATCAAAGTGAATCCCAACCTGAAAACATCATATGTTAAAGCGGGAACTAATTTGGATCAAATAAGAAACACTCTGTCTGTTATTGCGGCACTTTTAGCGACAATCACGTTTGCAGCAGGATTCACTCTTCCTGGTGGCATTAACAGTAACAATGGGGAAGCCCTTCTTGCAAAAAAAGCATCATTCTTAGTATTTTTACTCGCGGATGTATATGCTATGTGTACTTCTATGCTGGTCCTCTTCTGTTTGGTATGGTCTATGGTTTCTGAACCCGACATTGCTAGGGTATTGGTAGATCGAAGTGTGATTATTCTAATGCAGTCATTATATGGAACCTTATTAGCGTTTATGACGGGCATCTACACTGTAATAGAACACAATTCCTTATGGGCAGCCATAGTTGTCTTTGTCATGTGTTCGCTCATTGGAATCTCTGCAAATCGGACTATTTTGCATAAGGTGATTGCCTTGTTAGTTCCTGCTGCAAATACAAGACAACGGGATCGAATGCGGTTACTTGAAGAGGTACGAGAATTCTGCAGGGACATATATTTTAACTTCCGTATAGCTTAAATTTGACAGTATGACTTAAATTTGAATTGCCGCTTTCAGGGAAATGCTGGAGCATCTACTGTGGAAGATCATAGCCAGGGGCGTCTAAGGCACTGTTCAACCATGGGCGGCGGAACCGGGCCTCCAGTTTTCGCCACCGAATTTACAAGCTTTATCGATGAAATTCAATAAAAACCTTGACGTAACGTACACTTATACATGCATATTTGGGGCCTCATTTTTTGGTGGTGCACCGGGCCTCCATTTACTTTAAGACGCCCCTGATCATAGCTATGGTAAAAGAGAGTAATCGGCGCTAGAGAAGATATCGTAGTCACGATTGATCCTGATTACCCTAAAACTCTGGCAGTAGCGGTAATACACTATACAAGCTTCACTTAATACAGCATATTTTCAGACAATGACTTGCAAAATGTACAGACATAGATTTGGTTTTACTTTATATACTCCGTGTCTCTGTATATCGTACTGTATATGGCTATAAGGCAATGTACTCTTTCGATGTTCTTTGTACGGGCACGACGGCACGAGACATATCATTCGATAATTGTTTGGAATTATTTAGTTCGAGAGTCTTTTTAATACTCCAAATGTCAGATGGAGATTGAGGTCAAACTATTTATTATTAAGACGATAATATTTGTTCTACCGTAAAATAGGGCTGGTAAAACCAATGGGTCGGGCTGGGCTGAGGCGGGTCGGCTAGGTGTGGGGGGTGGAACCGGTCCTAGAGCAGGCTGGGGCCAAACCAGGCTTTGGGCGGGTCAGGCTTGGTGAGGGGGGCCCGAAATCGGCCCGGGGTTGGTGGCGGGTTGGGATGGGCATGTGACGAGCTGGCGGGTCGGGCCAGTCCTTCTCTTTGACCAACCCTACCGGAAAAAGAATCTAAGTAGATACCATATGATAACTCATACCTCGCAAGCTTGACCGGTCTGAATGATCCTACCCAAATAACCCGACTCGTGTACCGAATTCAAGTCTCGAGCTTGTCCCGATCCACTATAACTCAACCAAAAAGTTTATTATTGCAAACTAATTATTATCCATGAATAACTTGGTAATAATTTACCAGAATTTGTCTCGAACCTGAAATAACCCAAACTAAACTGACCCAGCGGAATATGCATTTGATGGATACCTAGAGTCGATTGAAAACAGTGCAATAGTGCATGTGTCGTTCCAACATGCTATCGATATTATTAACCGTACTCATCCCTATTCCCTACATAAGCAAAAAAAATAGAAAATGATAATTTGGGCCGCGCGCAGTTCAAACATAAAGAAGCCCAGCCCGACCAGTTACCCATCACCCTCAAAGACTCGACCCCAACCACACTTTCACAACTAAGCGCACTTTTGGCCCAATCCTAATCGCAGTAGCCCGGCCCAATGGCCAGATCTCCTCACATCATCTCTTATACTCACCCACAAGTGCCACAACACACTCGATGTCACCAACGTTGAACACACGGGGTGTGTAAAATTTTCTAACAATGAAAATATCGAGTTATATAAAAAAGAAAAAATTGTTTAGCTGGCCAAAATATACAGTAATATAAAAAAAGTATTTTTATAACCAATTATCTCAATCTAAGAAATAATATTAACAACCATTAGACCCTATAACTATAATTATTGTGCTTCTTTACTAATCAAAATTGTAATTATTTTTGGAGAAACGGGGTGCAAATACTCCCACGGCACCCTCTTCAGAAACGCTCATGAGCACCCCCTTCACATTGCATGTGAAAGAATAGCGTCGAAATTGACTGTCACACGATAACGTTATCTTATTTTCCGTAAATAACGTGTACGTGAATTAAAGAGTCACAACTCACAATAACACTTGTCATTATTCCACCACAAAAATCTCCATTTATCAAAAGATCAAAAGTAAGACGCAGCATGCAGAGGACAACACTCCAGAAGCAACGAACTCCACGAGCCCAAAAAAAGAAGAAAAAATACCACTTACAAAACACAAACAAGTGGAACAAATATTCTCTTATCTTTATAATCTTCTAAACTTTATAATAATCTTCTAAATATTCCAAACGAATTTATTCTCTTATGTTTGTACGTAATAAAATGTCTTCTTCATATATTTCATAATACTATAAGAAAACAACTAACAAACCATTGAAATACATTTAAAGAAATTATATTATTAGTAACATAAAAGGGTAAAAATGGCAGGAATTAGACGTATAGAAGTGTTATTAGAAGATCGTACGCCACATAAATGGATAGTACCATTAACAGAAGATTGTTTTCATGGGTTTGTAACAAAGGGTAATAATGTAATTTCAAAAGTGTTTGGTGAAGGTTCATTGTTTAGTCCTATGTTATTTGGCAAGTTTTTTGATCCTTCCGATGCATTTCCTTTGTGGGATTTTGAAGCTGGTGTTTTGTTGTCTAATCTTCGACTACATGGATTTAATCAAGTTGATTGGGTTCAGAGTGATAGAGATTTTGGGTTGAAATCTGAGTTACCGGGTAATTTTTCGACTTAAATTCAGTTCTATTCGATTTAGTTTAATTTGGTTTACATTTTAGTTTAGTTCAGTTACAAAATTTCAGTTTAAAAGAACACGGCATGATTTCGATTCGTTTTCATTCAGCTCGGGTTAGGTTTTATAAGTTCAGTTTAGCTCATTTCAGATCATATATGTTCAGCTTAGCTCACGTCAGTTTAAATTGTTTTAGCTTAAAAGTATGGGGCCTTACTAAGTTAATACTACTTTTTAGGTAGGTAGGGGTAGATTATGTAGGGTGATAAATGGTTTTGTTAAAAGTACTAAAAGATTGATTATCAACTATGAGTTTGTCTTGGTTGTTCAATATCCTACAATACAATATTTGATCGATTTCCGTAACATCATAATTTTACATACCCTAGCGGACTTCGAATTAGGATAGAGTACCGGTTAAATGAGTCAAATGCCACCTGTATATGTATAAGCTGACTTGATGGGTTGTAGCCTCATTCGGAGCTGGAAAATAAGGGTCAAGGGGGAAAATGACATGGTTTGTGTTAGGAGGAATTGGCAAAAGATTGGTGTGATAAGCACAATTAGGGGGTTAGATAATCACCAAAGAAACAATTAGGGTGTTGGATTAGTAGCTAGCTACCGTTACTTAAAAGACTAATGATAATGCCACTACTTTTTGTATAATGTCACTGAAATACAAGCGAATTATATGGGTATCTTACAATTCATTCTCTCACACAACATGAGTGGCATAAGTAAAAACGGTAGTGGATTTATCATTACCCTACTTAAAAGTGTGATCATTTAACCATATGAGGCTGTATTTATGTGGAAAGATTTGCATATTAGGGGGTTAGATAAGTAGCTAAATTAGGTATTTGCTCGAAGATCATCCCTTGTCGAAAGGCATATATGCAAAGAATCATACTGTTCTTAAAATTTGTGGCTTAGAGAAGTTCTCTGTTCTCGTGTGTCCTTCGGACAAATGACCTCTTGTATCCTTGAAACCATTTTCCTATCTATTTCAAAGTTATCCTATTATCGCACATATTCCATTGTCGTTTAAGTTGTCTAACTATTAGGATATAAAATCATTGATTGAGGTTCAACCATCGCTTTACCTTTTGGTTGTGATGGTTTTATACCGAGTATAGACTACAGGGGCCGGAAAATGTTGATATTAAATCCCGGTAATGACTACAGGATAAAAATGAACATAGTTGGATCAATTTGCATGGGAAAGTTAGATATGAAGCGATTGTAGCGTTATGATATCCTTAATGCTTGTTCAGGAGTAGGAGAAGACTCGGTACAGGTATGCATTGAAAAGGGCAAGATCCTTGAGATTAGCGGGCAGTACCGGAAGCATCAGAATGGTGACCCAAAAGCGAGGGATTGGAAAAGTAGCCATTGGTGGGAGCATGGATTTGTAAGAAGAATCGAGTTGCCGGAAAATGCAGATTGGAAAAAGACAGAGGTAACTGTTAAAAATGAGTTAGTACTAGAGATTAAAATCCCTATGAAGTCTTTTGCAGGCAGTCCTACTCATTCTGGTGGCGATTCGGAGTGAAGAATTTCAAGTATTGTTTTTGTAAGATGAATGAATTCATACATACAGCACAAAAAACATAATAAGAGATGTTTAATTTACAACTCTAACTCAAATGTGAGCTACTTAATTAACATTTGTGGGAATTGATGCAACAACATGATGAGTGTATAGAAGATAATGCAGGAATGAAGAAACTGGCAATCTTTTGAAGATCATTATTCATTGTACTATTGGATTTTGAATTTTGCTTAGTATACTTCAGAATAATCGAATTACAAGATGAAAGCAAAAGTAAGCAAGCTTCGCACAAACAGTTATCCTTCTTCGAAGGGAAAAGAAAGGAAAGGAAGAGACGAGAAGACCCGGAAATAGTTTTCTTTGATCGATCGACAAAATTGAGTCGACATAAAAGCGGCGGGTATGTGGGAATAGGAGTTTATATTACTCCGTAATATATATAATATACTCCGTATTATTGATGAATTGCGGGTGCAAATTTTGTAGCTTACTCGATGTGTTTTGCTATTAGTGTTAAGGGTTCGGAGACTACCAACAATGATTCAATGAATACCTTATCGACTTAGATCCACACTCTCACGGGGATATGGCTTAATTTTTCGTTTGGCTTGTTTAAATTTATATCGACCTACAATCTGGTAGCAGGAGGGTCTATTGCTTATTCCAAGTTTTATCTCAAATCCGGTCCGGAGCTTTCAATCGGTAATTGTTGCCCTTTTATTCTTAGAGGGCAATACAGTTATTTTTGCTGATTAACGGATTTGGGCCAGGAAAATATGGTTTTGGGCTTTAAGTGTCTTTTTTGTTGACGCATTAGATCAAGCAGTTATACAATTTGGATTTGAACTTCTTTTGTCGTCAACTCTTTTATATGACCGTCTTCTAGCTTAGAATTGACCAACAGAAGAAATGCCTATACATAAGCAGTAGGTCTTGTGACGGGTCGGATCTTGCGACGGGTATTTTGTGAGAGGAAATGGGTAGAGAGGACAAGGTGGGCACCCCCCATGTGCTTCTCCACTCACCCTTGATGGGTATTTTGTGAGAGAATATGGTATCCGTCTTAAGCTTAAGACGGATACCCCCGTCTTAAATGAGAATTTGTGATACATAAGACATTACTATACTAAGTAATTGCTTTTATTTTGGTAAGTTAGTTACCTTATAATGAAAACTAACGTATTCAAATCTGTAAATTTATACAAAATATTAGGTAATGAAAATAAAATGTTATTTTATAATTTTATTTAGCAATTCCAATAGGCTTAATGTTATTGGGCTAGTGTTACTTAAAGATAGGTCTTACCCAACAATTTGTGTTTTGAAGACAATACAAGTATAATAATTGCATGATGATGGGGATTCGAACCTGACATCTCTTTGTCAATAAACTCTCTATCTTAATAACTAGATTAATATGGAGTTTTTATTACCGTCTTTGATATGATTAGATTCTTATTTATCAGTCACCATAAATGATTGTTTACAATTTTAGGCCGGATGTGATGAACAAATTGACCTAAATTTGTTGAATACGTTAAAATCCATCTAACTTATTTGTGTAAATAATGCGCTTTTATTCAACTTTTTTGACAATTTATGAAGTAAATATACCACTCTCATCACTTATTCATATGATTAGTAAACATGTTTTTCTCTGGCACTCGATTTTGGTCTCCTTTGAGCATTTGACATTTGACATTGTTTCGCTCCAATTATATGTATACTTATTCCTTCTTTAGCGTAGTATATTTAATAAATTGATCACGCTAATTCTTATAAAAGAATGTCTTACGTTGAAACTTATCGTGACGTACTTTAAAATACTTTATAGGTAGTATAATTATATTTGTATGACCTACATTAATACATTATCCACCCAAAAAAAAAAGTTTATAAATTTTTGAGTTTAAATGTTCAAATATGAATTGATGTCGTGGAGGGTACGTTAGTAAGTGGGAGAATTTATATCCAAAATGAAGATACGTGCAGTATATGTTTCATATAATGTGGTGGCACGTTACATATCTCATCAACTTAGCAAAGATGGGAGATATTGTATGTGGTATGCAATTATACATATAATGGTAGTGCACGCATGTTGACAAATTTGAGGTAAGATTTGGACATCAAATGTTCGTAAGTCCCACATTGGGTTCTACTTTGTACCTAAGAGATTCTCGACATGTCACCTACGACTTACATAATACGAGTTTCATGTCACCCTCAAGGAAACTACCCTTTCTTTTTATTAGGTGAAGGTCATATACAATTATACGTTTAAAACTAGGGCTAATTTAAGGTGGATTAATGCATATCTGAGTAGATCGGGGTGTCTAAGGTCATACCCAGCCATGCATGTTGTATACATTTAATTAAAATTAGGGATAATTTAAGGTTGTTTTATGAATATCGGAGTAGATCGGGTGTCTATGGCCATATGCAACCATGCACGGGGAATTAGGCCTTAGGTTTTGGTCATCAGATTTATAAGTTTTATTGACGGAATTCAATCCAAACCTCGATGCATAGGATCTTCATTTGTCTTAAGACGCCCTTGGTACTTGGTAGTATAGATATTTAAATCCGAAATAATTTCTCTCTTTCAAATTAAACTTTCTATTTCGTTTAGAAAAAAAAAAAAAGGTGCAATAGATTAATGCAAAACCAAACAAGTGATCTAAATCCTAAAAAGAGAGATTGATTATTCAAATGCCGCCTAGAATTTAGCCTATTAGGACGAGTTGACCATTTTGCACGTAGGGTTGATTGTCCTAAATGAAAATTTTAATCTATTGGCCAATATATATTATGAAAAAAAAGTATGAAGTTTAATTTTAGTGTGAATATTTTTAGACCAAATTAGCTGAGATTAGAGGTGGTTATTATCGGGTCAGCTCGAGTGTGTGTCTAGCTTAGCTCACAAGACCTAACCGGGCCTAGTGAGGAGGCATATTACGCTGACTCAGGTTGACCGAACAACTCTGCTGCCGGACTTAGCTAAGTTTCTTTTTTAATTTGCCTTTTAGCAGTCCTGTGATCAGCCGCTCTAGCTAAGACACATTTAAGGCATCCAGCGAGGTTTTGGGGGGTCAATTGCCTAATAATAAACAATTCTATATTGTTTTTCTCATTTCATGCTCTTTCCTTTTAATATTTATAATGAGAGTTATATCATTAGATTGTCGCGAAATGAAATTTACACCCTTGAGATCGAGAAGAATGACCATCCAAGAAATAAAGAGGCCAGATCTAAATTGCCTAACATTTGCTTGGAAATTGGAATGCAACAAAATTGGTTGGAGGAATATGCTTGCAACATGACTAATTTTAAGTTTATTACAAACCGTTTTTCTAACATGTGCTCTAAAAATATACATCTAAAACAACTGTAAAAAACTGTCTTGAATATATAATCTAAACCTTATACATTTACGTAAATTCTCATTTCAGATGGCCATTTTCATCTGAATCCTTCAGGCAAAAATGACGGTCTAAAATGAGACGTACTGATATTATTACTATCTACTGGACCTAAGAAGATCTCGGCTAATAGTACGGATGGAATATTAGTTTATTAGATTTCTGAGTATCAATTAGTCACTGCAACACGTTTAGCATAAAGCAAGGCAAGGGACTGTAAGACTGTCTAGGGCTTTATTATTATAATGTTGTAGAACAACAAGCAATGTACAACAAATTGAAAAGGAAGGTAAAAAAGATCGGTAAAAAAATTGATAAAGATGGTAACATTGTAACAAAGCAACTGCAGTCTGCAGATGAATTGAACCACCAACTGCTTTACTGTTAGTACGTAATTTATAACTCTTGAAATAACTATATTTGTCTCATGTTACATTGTTACTCTAATACTCGGTCTCTATTCTCTGTGAGATATACGGAGTATTTTCATATAAAGGTTAATAAGTAATTGGAACGTAGCGAATAAATGTTTTATCTTGACTATACAGAATAGTGAAGCATCATCGGTGAATCGGTGATACTAATCATGCACACATTAATTAAATTGCGTGAGCTACTCGTATATTAGTTGGGTCGGATCGAACTTATGGTTCATATAGCTTTATAACCCTTTTAACGGTGTAATCACTAAATCTATAAAGTTTGAGCTTAACTTTGGTAAATTAAAGTTGTCTGTCCTAAAGCTTGGTTTAATATAGTTAATTTCATTGAGTCCATTGTAGGAAAGACACAAATGTACAATGTTACCGACAACAAGGGCATATCTAGTATTTTAAAATGTGAAAGTGAGCACAGTAATACTCAAACCAATATCAAAGTGTCGGTTTAAAATATTACTCATTATAAAACTTTTTAATCCGTATTAGAATTATATATTCTCTAAATTATATAAATAGGAGAGTTTAGTGAATCTGTCATTAAATATTAATATATTCTTTCTTTCACAATGGTTTTCCACATCAGTTTTACACGGTCTTTGATCGAGTAATTTGATCATAGTTTTTGGGCATTTATATATAATTATATTTTTTTGTTAAATTTTATCTTTATAGCATTTTTTATAATAAATGTATACATTAATAAGACTAAATGCTAAGATAATAATATGGCAAACATAAATTGTGTCCTTCTATTCATCATATCTCATGTATTTATATTAATACAAACTAGGGTAAGCTAAGGTGAGCCAAGCCCATATGACCCAATATAATATATTAGACTTAAGACGGTATTTTATCTTATTACCCCCCCTCAAGTGGGAGCATACAAATTGAAAATGCCCAACTTGCCAATGAGATACGTAAGACGAGAGACACCAAGTGCTTTGGTAAAAATATCGGCCAATTGTTCAACAGTAGAAACATGAGAAGGAGAGACAAGGCCCTCTTTGATGGCATCACGAACAAAATGGAGATCGACCTCAATATGTTTAGTACGCTCGTGAAAGACGGGATTATTAGCAATATGAAGTGCAGATTGACTATCACAGAACAAGGGAACAGCCTTCGGAAGAGAGACTCCCAAACATAGTAAGAGGCTTTTAAGCCACTTTATCTCACAAGTAACCGCAGCGAGAGAACGATACTCAGCTTCAGCAGAAGATCGCGACACAGTGGTTTGTTTCTTGGTTTTCCAGGAGACAGGAGATGACCCAAGGAAAACAAGCCAGCCGGTTAGAGACCGACGAGTGACGGGGCAGGTAGCCCAATCGGAATCACACCAACCCTGAAGAGACAAGTCAGAGTCAGAGCGAAGCAAAATACCTTGTCCCGGAGTACCCTTCAAATAGCGGACCGTACGGAGAGCAGCATCCCAGTGCTCTTCCCGAGGATCATGCAAAAATTGGGACAAGATGTGAACAGCATATGTCAAGTCCGGCCTAGTAACAGCAAGGTAGACAAGGCGGCCGACCAGACGGCGATACGGCTCAGGGTCGGTCAATGCAGCACTGGATGACCGACCCAATTGGTGATTCGGCTCAAGCGGTGAAGAACTCGGTTTACAGCCGAGAAGACCCGTCTCAGAGATAATATCCAATGCATACTTACGTTGACACAAAAAAATTCCCTCTGTATTTCGTGCCACCTCCAATACGAGGAAATATTTTAAGGTACCCAAATCTTTCATATGAAAGCACGAATGAAGATAGTCTTTGAAAATGGTGAATGCAGCGGAATCATTGGAGGATATAATTAAATCATCAACGTAAACAAGGGTATTCACCTGTATTTTGCCACGGTTGTAAGTAAATAATGAGTAGTCCGAGGTACTTTGAACAAACCCATAGTCTTTCAAGGCCTTGCCCAGTTTCGCAAACCAACACCGTGGAGCTTGCTTGAGACCGTACAGTGATTTTCGTAAACGACACACCATACCTGGGACAGTCGAGTGAAAACCCGGAGGCAATTTCATGTAAACTTCTTCATCAAGGTCGCCATGAAGAAAAGCATTGTGAACGTCCATCTGATGGAGAACCCAATTTTTAGTAGCGGCTAAAGCGAGAAAGGTACGAACCGTACTCATCTTGGCAACAGGTGCGAAAGTTTCTGCATAGTCAATACCTTCGGTTTGATGATTACCAAACACAACCAGTCGTGCTTTCTGACGTTCAATTGTGGAGTCCGATTTGTACTTTATTTTATACAACCACTTGCTCCCGAGGGCACGTTTTCCAGGAGGAAGCAGTTCCAGTGTCCATGTCCCATTATCATCAAGGGCTTTCATTTCTGCATCCATGGCTTGACGCCAACCGTCATCCTTTACCGCTTCTTGAAAAGAAGTGGGTTCTTTATGGGTCATAAGAGCCGCTAAAAAATTACGGTGAGCAGAAGTAAACTTATTACAATCAATATAATTAACAAGGGGATACGGGGTACCTGAGAGCGGAGATGGAGCAGTGACATGAGATGCTGATGGACTATTATTGCGTATAGTAGACCCGACAACATAATCACGAAGAGACGTTGATGGAAACTTAACACGTTGACCCCGTCCCATTTCACCCTCAGGCAGAGAGGCCTCGGCAGCAATACCAGAGCTGCTCTCGGGTGCTGGACCAGGGCTGGTCTCGGGTGCAGTACCAGGCCGGGTTCCCGTACCTCCTGCGGCTCCGGTGGCAGTATCCACCACCACTTCCTCTACCGTGGTTTTGTCAGCCATAGGCATATCATGGCTGGCAGTACGCAGGACAGCAGCATCGTCATCAGAATCGGGAGTATAACCTGGGGAAGTATCCGTAGCAACCCCCCTGAAAGCAAAGAGCTGTCTTCTAGGCAAGGGAATTTTTCTTCGTAGAAAGAGACATCACGGGACACGAAAAATACGGCGTGATCCAAATCATATAAGTACCAGCCTTTCTTACCGGAGGGATACCCCAAAAATAAGCACTTACGGCTACGACTCGCAAATTTATCACCTTTGGCCCGTTGATTGTGAGCATAACATAACGACCCAAAAACCCACAAGTGCTCAAAAGGGGGCGGCTTGCCAAATAATGCCTCATAAGGTGTGATGCCATTGAGGAGCACAGATGGGGTTCGATTGATAAGGTAAGCCGCCGCAAGAGCACATTCTCCCCAGAAACGAATAGGCAACCCAGCCTGAAAACGAAGGGCACGGGCCACGTTGAGCAAATGTTGGTGTTTGCGCTCAACGCGTCCATTTTGTTGAGGAGTACCGACACAGGAGCTTTGAAATAGAATGCCATGTTTAGTAAAGTAAGGTTTCAAGGTATTAAATTCAGTCCCATTATCACTCCGTACAATTTTTATCTCTGCTGAAAATTGACGACGGATCATTGCCATGAAGTTCAGAAAATTTTCATACACATCCGTCTTTGAAGACAGTAAAAATATCCAAACCCCCCGTGAATAATCATCAACAATAGTGAGAAAATAACGCGCACCACAGGTAGAAGGTAAATCATACGGGCCCCATAAATCACAATGCACAAGTTCAAAAATATGACCACTTTTATTATTGCTTAAAGGGAAAGTATTTCGAACATGCTTAGCACGATGACAAACCTCACACGGTTTTGACAACGTGTCCTTACTACTACGAACAAAAGGAAGTAATTTTATTATTTTCTCAGCAGGATGACCAAGTCGCTTATGCCACAATCCAATACTAGAAGCAACCCCAACAGTACCCGTAAGAATTCGTGTGTCTTGACGCAAATAATATAGTCCATCCAGCCGGTCACCTCTACCAATCTCCGTTCTCGTACGCCGGTCCTGAATAATACAAGTAGAGGAATTAGTGAAAAATTGACAGTCAATTGCGTCACTTAATTGTGAAGCAGAAATCAAATTACAACGAAGTTTGGGAACATAAAGAACGGGATTCAAGGAGATAGTCGCCGTAAGATCAACACGGCCAACTTCTGACAATGGGAACATATAAGTCGCTGGCGTTCGGACCGCGATATCTGAGACGGAGCACGACTCGGTCCAGGGGAACGGATAGGAGGACGGACAACAAACGTGGCAATTTCGGGCACAACATCTTTAGTCTTATCAATTCCCCGGACCCGTTCCTCTTGGCTGAGCAGATGGAACGCACGGGTAACAGTAGGCAGTGGGGATTGAGATAGCAAAACAGAGCGAAGGGGACCGTAGCGGTCACGAAGAATACCAAGCAAAAATTGGTGTAGACGGTCTGATTCCCTACGTTCAATGTGTTGTTTAGCAACAAGGCAGTCACACTTTTTACACTTGCAGGTAATAATCGGTTCATATTTGTCTAGTTCTTCCCATAGTTTACTCAATTTGCCGTAGTAGGCTGCAATTGTCATTGATTCAGTTTGTACACAATCATGAAGACCGTCTTTAATTTGTTGAATGCGAGGGCCATCAATAATTCCAAATCGTTCATGAAGGTCGTCCCAAAGATTTTTAGCATTCTCATATTTAGGGAGTAAATTCTTTACCTCGGGATCAATGACATTGGTGAGCCATGAGACAAGCATCGAGTGTATAGTCTCCCAATCCTCCTTCGTGCACGGCGCCGCTGGTTCATCGATGGTGCTGTTGAGAAAGACGTATTTACGCCGAGCTTTGAGTGCAATACAGACAGAATGAGTCCATTCATCAAAATTGTCCAATTTGAGACGAGAAGTAGTGATAAACTCACCGGGTTTATCATGGTTGCCAATGTAATACGGAGAAGACGAGTCGATTTTACTCGGCCCCTCACCGTCAACCATGACGGCTGCTTCTTGGTCAGATTTTATGATCTTTATTTTTTTTTCTTTTTAGTATTTTAGGGTTTCTTTTTAGTAGTGATAAATTCTCATTTTATGGTTGCCAATGTCGACTTTTCTTCGTCTTCAAATCTTCTTCTTCATCAGTGCGTATACGACCCGCCGGCCACGATAGGTGCGTAACTCGCCAGTATAATGCGTTATCAACTCGCCAGTCAAGATAAGTGCGTAACTCGCCAGTACATACGGAGGGGTAACCACCTACCCACTCATATAAATAATGCGTAATCGACTCGCCAGTCAAGATAAATGCGTAACTCGCCAGTATATACGGAGGAGTAACAACCTACCCACTCATATAAATAATGCGTAATCAACTCGCCAGTCAAGATAAGTGCGGGTAACCACCTACCCACTTTTATAGATAAATACTATTGTCTTACGACAAATAGATAAACAATACGCCTCGTCTCACGACACGAGGAGAGCCGGAATATTGTACGGGTCAAAAGACCATGTAACCTGACATTGAGTAACATACTCATATGGAAAACACTCAAGCCAATTATCGCTCAATGGAAAGGCACTAACATCATCACCACCATTTTTTTTTTCTTCTTACTTCTGCAAACGACAGACGTAACAAGGGAACATACTTTTGATTTTTTTTTTATTTTTTTTTAAAGATAAATTTGACTGTAAATAACGAAATCCCGCCGGTAGGTTTCTTACATTATTAACCCACCGGCGAGTAGCGGAAGCGATTTTTGTAGAGTCCTCAGAAAAGAGGCTCTGATACCATGCTAAGATAATAATATGGCAAACATAAATTGTGTCCTTCTATTCATCATATCTCATGTATTTATATTAATACAAACTAGGGTAAGCTAAGGTGAGCCAAGCCCATATGACCCAATATAATATATTAGACTTAAGACGGTATTTTATCTTATTACTAAATAGTTGGAAGATAGTTAAGAAGAGGATAGAGTATAAAATATCAGGGACGACCAGTCACAAGCTTGCGACGGGTCAAATACCCCACACATAAAACAAGTGGGGGTAAATGGATCCCCAATTTGCCTTGCCTTGCCACTTGCTATTTGTGAGGAGATTTGACCCGTCAACCCGTCACAAGCAAGACTTAGTGATAAAATATTGTCACATACACTCAATTAGTCTAGTTAAACTACTTCGTATTTCATATTTATACGACATGCAACTGCTGATCAATTATTCTTCATATACGTAGTTTTTAAACATCATATTCACTACTCCATAACACTAAGACCATCTCCAACCATGATCCATTCTCTTCCTCATCCCAATCTCTCTCATACTTTCTTACTCATCCACCTCAATATTACTCAATATTTCAATTTACAACAAAAAATACTTTCCAACCATAATTTACTACTACTACTCATCAAACTCTCTTCCATTTACATCTCTAACATTGAAATCTATTCCAAATATTATCATTAGTGGTCACTATTTGTAGAGAAAAAAATAATAAACATTTTAATATAGCTTTTATAATTTTTTTTTTACTAATTTAACATACAAAAAGGGTATAAAGAAGAAAACACAAAGTCCTCACATTATCTCTCCTCTGCATATATATATCTTACCTTTTCCATGCACTCACATAGTTAATATTTTAATCACCCTTCTCTCCGCTCTTTCTTCCTCACCTAAACAAGTAGCAGAGTATTCCTCATTGTAAATTTGTGTCCACCTGTAGCTTTTAGTGTACGGCGCTTAGTTACGCGGAAGTGAATTTCATTGTTGGAGATGCTCTAACAGGGCCGGCTATTTACATGTGCATCTCGTGCGTGCGCACAGGGCCCCTGAATTTTGGGGGCCCAATAAACATGCCAGTGCTAATATATACAGTTTGAAACTAAAGAAATCACTGAATGTTTAGAGGTGTAGTTGGTAGAGAGTATCCCTCCTACACATGAGACGCAGGTTCGAATCCTGCCAATCAAGTTTTTATTTAGTGCAAACTTTAAATCAGAGGGCCCACATGCAATTCTTAGCCAAGCTTACCTAATTGTGAATTTACTTCATTGGTTCTTTAGGAAACTTTTACTCGGCTACATGACTCTTAATATCTTTATATATTTTGAGAAATATAAAAAGGATATATTAGAGTATCAAAGAACTCTTGTGTAACAATTAAGGAGTATAAAAAATAAGGAAGTATCACAAACTACGCTTTTACCATCTCAACCATTTGCCTATATTTGAATGTAATGTCTCTTGCAGTTAATAAACAAATAAATAAGACCAAGAGAGTATTAGATAAAAATTACACAATATTATGATCGTCTATAATTGAAATTTTAAATGAAGATATGTAAGGCAAATTATCATTTAAGATGGATATATCCGTCTTAAGCTTAAGAGAGAACAAATAATTAGAATAAGACATAAGAAGAATGCATGAAAAACGCAAAAAGACGTGTCCTATATGTACAAGGGAGATAATATTTGACCCGTTCTATTGTTAAGACGAATATTTTCATTCGCCTTACGAGACACTAAGCTTAATGAAAAACTCCGTAGTAGGCAGCGCCTCAAAATTTCGTGGTGTAAGATGAAATTTAATTGTAATTGAGGGCCCCTTATAAATTTTCGAACAGGGCCCCCGAAAACTCGGAGACGGCCCTGAACACTAATAACAATAGTGAAATATGCATAACCATATACTATATCTTAATCATTTACTTATTTTTGACTAATATTATATTTATAAAATAAAAAAACGTATTTAGACAATTATTATATGCAGTCTATTAATTATACAACGATCTTATACAAAAATTCGGATAAAATCTAACTCTCTTAAAAAAATATGTGTCGAATCTATGCTACTCTACTGACACTGTTGAGACATGCCACATACCGACAGATCTCCTCTCGAGAAAGTGTAGGTCTCCCTTGTGACGGGTCGGAGCTTGCGACGGGTTTTTTCCTCTAACAAAATGGGTAGAGGGAACATGTGGGGCACCCCCCATGTGCTTCTCCTTTTCCCTTAAATGGGTAATTTGTGAGGGGAAGTGGTACCCGTCGCAAGCTTGCGACGGATACTGCCCGTCACAAACAAGAATTTGTGCTCGAGAAATATGAATATTTACTTTGACTATGCATGTGCCTTTGAAAATATTAACCCTAATAATAAGATTCTTTAAGTTTAGTAGTTTACAATACAAATAGATTAGAGAGATCTATTATTTTTCCATATTTTTCACCTTTTCGTGTGTTAAAAGCTTTAATTCATCGTTGGATAATTATTCAATAATAACCCACTAGCCTAAACTCATCATCAACATTAAGAAGATGGCTTAAAAGTTTAAATGAATCGTAAATTATAAGTCACTTTTGCAACAATAATAGTAAAAGTAAATGTGTTTGAGCACTAAGAATGTGTTTTTACTTTTAAGTGTGTAAGCTAACGTAAGCCAATAATAGTTGTTGCATACTTGCATGCGCACTATAGCTACAAATGTGTTTGAATGTAAGGCATTCATACAATAAATAATCAATAATGTGTTTGGATGTAAATGTTTTACAAGTCCAATGTCTAAGTTAATTAAACAAACTTACATAACTAGGAGGAGATTGTAATCGATTTTCTATATATTTATCGTACCTAATTTATTTCGAATTACTTTGGTACTTTAAAAGGCCGGTAATATATTGGAATTCACAATAAGAAGAGGTGAATATTATTATATCCACTTCAAAAACATATAATGAGCATATACGTACAACTAACAATCATACTAACATAAATTATTTAGGTTACATCATTCCCATACCCTCGAACAATATTCATTTGATATAATATAATAATAAGATAAACATTAATATAAAATTATATTTTAAAATTGTTTACAGAACTTTTAATTGTATAACAAACTAAAACCACATAGTCGTCTTACATTAATAACCCAAAAGCCTGTCTTAAATCAACACTACCAACTCAACAATAATCGCATTTTTACCAATTATTGGCCATCAATATAGAACAAATTTCTTAATCATTCGTTTTACCTCTTTGTGAGAGCAACATAACAAAAAGGTTACTCTCTGTTATCGATGATGGACACCTAATAATTCAGACTTAAAAAAAAAAGCAAATATGGTGCATAACCGTTATCTCGATATTTTGGCAAAATGTGACCAATATTTGGTAAATAGTGACCACTTTAAAAGAAAATAGGTACGAAGTATTTTATAGTCCTAAATAGTGGTGACTATTTTGTATACAATATCACCATTTACCAAAAAAATGGTCAGATTATTCTCGTCGTAAGTACGACAATTTTATTTTATAATAGCATTTGCGAAATAAAATACGAGTAAAAAACATATTTAATTCATTTGACAATTTGACTTGCCATTGACCACCATAATGAAGAAAACAATGATTTTACCCAACAAATTCGAGTCAAATTTACCACACATTCACACACCCATACCATTATACCAATGATTTATTACCCTTAAAACATGACCTATTGACCTCTCACATTCACAGTTTTACCGATTGATAATTTAAAGTAACGGTTGGTATTCACGTGATTGCTCTGATTACAATCCAACAACAACAAAAATTAATTAATTAAATAAATTAAATAAAAAATACCCAATAAATAAAATAATATTTTTTTTCCTCCTAAAAGTTCAAAACTTCACAAACTAAACTCTTTGTTCCCTTCACTCTCTCTTTCTCTGTTTTCATCAGTCTTTGCGTCAACTCCACTGCACTTCCTTCCACCTTTTTATTTCTTCATTTATTTTGTAAGTTTTCATTATTTTAGTTATTGTTCTCTTTACCTTTTTATTTATTATTCTTATTCTCCCTTTTTCTTGGAATTTAATTATTATAGTGTAATTATAATTTGATTAGTAACAACTAACAAAGTAACAAATAAATATAATAATATATACTCATTTGGGTTTTTATTTAAATGTGTTTTTAGTAACAAGTAATTATATTGTCATTTGGGTTTATATTTAGTTGTGTTTTGTGGGTTCTTGCTAATATGGCATTGTTACGCGATGGTTGAGGTCCAATCAATGATTTTATCGTAATAACTAGAAAGGTATTTGCTATTGAATAATGTTATTTAGTTGTTTTTTTATATTGATATGTTTTTATACTCATTTGGGTTTATATTTGGATTTAATTTTGTTGATTCATGCTAAATATGACATTATTCATGTTAAATAGGACATCATAAATTCTTGTTTACAAACGATGTAAATCAGAATAATTTACGAGAGTGTAAAATCATCCCTACCAACACTTTTTCTGGGGGTAATAGGTGATGAATTGATGATACACCCCTTCGATATAATTTACAACGATTATAAGCAAAACTAATTGGTCTGACATTTATTATGCTTTTTAGATAATTTATTTAGTTGGTTAGTTATATTGCTAAGTACGGGTTACTGCTAAATATGGCATTGTCTCGGTGATGGTTGAGGTCCGATCAATGGTTTACTATCGTAATACCTAGAAAGGTATTAGCTTTTGAGATAATGTTGATTAGTTAGTTGGTTAGTTATATTGCTAAGTACTACTATAGGTTAATGGTATTGCATTATTGTTTTGGTTTAGTTATACTAGATGTTAAATGAATTAATCTAATTAATTGTGATTTGGTTGTAATTATTACTAATCATCAAAGTAGGTTGTTTAATGATTTGTATAATAAGATTGCTTTTTCTTTTGGATTTACTACTTGAAGCTGTCAATGTCAACTAGCCTAATCAAAATTGGGTTATTTATTGATTTATTGAGGGTTTCAGAATGATTTATGAATTTATTTTATTTTATTTTATTTATTTAAAGTTTGGTTTTTTTAGTTATGTGTTGTAAACTTGTAATAAAAAGGATAAAGATTGAATTTTTCAATGTTGTCCTAAAATATTAATTCTGGGTTGTCTTCTAATTGTCATGTTTTTTATTGAAGTGAAAGCAACAAATTTCAAGTATTTTTTAATAGTTTGGAGTTTTGTGGTGGGTGTGTATAGAAATGTTATAGGTGGTAGAGGATGATGAAGTTTCAAAATCAATTCAATAGCGTTGAAACTTTAGAGCAAAAAAGGAGAGAACTAATGGTTGAGCCAAGATCAAATGGTTATCGTCCTCGACACGGGTTATCCCCGGGTAATGGACACCGCGAATCTTATACGGCTAGCGCCCCACCGAGTGCTCCGGCTAGTAATTCGGGGTCGGATGTTGGTGGGCTTGATTTTACTAGGGAAGATGTTGAGGCTTTGTTGAATGAGAGGATGAGGACGAAAAGCAAATATAACTACAAGGTATCTTGTGGAATTTTTTCGCTTTTTTGTTAATTTCTTTGACTTATGATAGATTTTCGACTTTGGATTATTGAGCATTTTTGTTTTGTTTGTCGAAATTTGAATACTTCAGGAAAGATGTGAACAGATGATGGATTATATTAGAAGGCTTCGTCTGTGTATTAGATGGTTCCAAGAGGTTGAAGGAGGGTATATTTTGGAGCAAGACAATCTTCGGGAATTGGTAGAAGCAGCGGAAAAACAATGTTTCGACATTGGTAATTTTTTCCTTTTATTTCGAGTATTTTGGAAGGTGTACTTAGATTTTGTTGTCTAATTGTTTTTTTTTCAGAGGTGATGATGCAAAATAAGGAAGAAGAATTAAATGCAATTATTATGGAGTTGAGGAAAAACTATACAATGTTGCAAGACAGATGTGCAAAAGAAGAATCAGATAAATTGGTATGACCTTGGTGTTTTTAATAAAGTATTAGATTATATTAGATTCACTGTTGCTCAATTTGTTTGATTCTATGTTTATTAAAATGCATTTAAATTAATTCTCATGATTAGGGTGTTTTGGATGAACTGTCGAGAGAGAAAGAGGCGAGATTAGCAGCGGAAAAATTGCAAGATTCTGTATCTGATGATCTCGCAAAAGCGAAGCAAGAGCAACAGAGTTCTAATCAGAAGGTAGCTCTTGAATAGGTGTAAATTTTATTACCTCCGACCGAAATTTGTCCCCATTTGATTTTGTCGTCAACCGATATCAACTTTAATCATTAATTTCTCCATATAAAAGTAGTCATGCCTGGTTTTTTCCGACAAGTATATTGAAAAAACGTTTTGACTTCAGTTGATTGCTTGAAAAAATCGGCTAGTCTTGTTCGACTACAAAAGTCAAAAGGGAAGAGTATTGCTAGATTGATACCGTCTGTGATTCCAAATGGGGATTATCGATGGGATGGGCGACACACATTCCGACGCTGAACAAGCAGTTACAAGATAATTGCTTTTTGGGTTTGTTTCGTGTGTGCTGCAGATAGCTTCACTCAACGAGATGTACAATAGATTGCAGGAGTACAACTCGAGTTTGCAGCAATACAATAGTAAACTGCAAACAGAACTTGCTACAGCCAATGAGACCTTGAAACGGGTTGAAAGTGAAAAGTCTTCTATTGTCGAAAAACTCAACATCTTGAAGGGTCAGCATCATTCATTGGAGGACCAGCTGACTTCTACCAAGGTGAGTAAATATGTACTCTGGCATTGGGTTTTTATCTGTATTATGGATTACTAGAGATCGACAAATTTATGTTTGGATGGAGGGAATAGTACACTGATTATTGTCTTCGGTCAAAATCCAATGCATTTCTCGAGTACGTCACTGGTATTTTTGGATTCCAGCAATAAGGGGTTATCTTTTTTTTTGGTGTAAAGAAGGCCACACGGCGATTTTGATGCTGACGGGAATTGAACCCAGGTCATTTCCACCACCTCTCATAACTTTACCGACTAAGCTAGTTGACATCTGCTGAAGTCTTGCATAGTTGCATGCGTAGATTTAGAAAACAAGTTTCCATTGAGATTTTTAGTCGGAATCTGTGAACAATCTGTGAGCAACAGAAACAACTCACATTGCTTTGAAATTTAGTATATTCTGCACCAGGATCTGTACATCTTAATATCCACACACATTTGCTTTCAAAATTTACGCTCCCGTTCTTCTGAGGCTCTATATGCTGTTGATCATGATTCATGACTACAGGCTTCTCAAGAAGAGGCTGTCAAACAAAAGGAGGCGTTAATCAATGAGGTGGGTTGTCTCAGGACAGAGCTACAACAGTCTCAAGATGAGCGTGCCCGTCAATTGTCACAAGTACAGGCATTGACAGATGAAGTTGCAAAGTACAAAGACTTTACTGGTAGCTCTGTTTCGGAACTGGATAATCTTACTCTTAAATCAAATGAATTGCAGGTTTGTCACATTAATCTTGATATCAATAACTTGAAATGCAATATTTTTTATGGTGTCTCACACCTCCGCTGCTTTATTTTCTAAGCAGGTCACGTGTCTGACACAAAATGAACAAGTTCAAACCTTGCAAAAACAATTAGCAATTGCGCAGAAGAAATTGCAGGTAAATGTGCATTCCTTTGTGAAGTTTTGTATGTCTATTATCTAGCTGTACTAAAAGCTTTGGGTTTGGACTATCAAACCCGGTGATTTTAAATACATATTTTTGTACCTTCAGATGAGTGATCTATCAGCTACTGAGACGCGACAGCAATTTGCAGAGCAAAACAGTGTCATTTGTGATTTACGGAATCGTTTGGCAGATGCAGAATCAAAGATAGTCGAAGGAGAGCAACTTCGTAAAAAGTTGCACAATACTATACTGGTACATCCATTAGATGAATAATCTGGTGGCGTTTGACGCTATTGAGTAATGACTGAATCTTTGAAACTCTAAATTAATTTGGTTTACAGGAACTGAAGGGAAACATTCGTGTTTTCTGCCGAGTACGGCCTTTATTACCGGAGGAAGGTTCTAATGCAGATACAAAGATCATTGCTTTCCCTACATCTACAGAAGCTTTGGGGCGGGGTGTTGACTTGTTGCAAAATGGTAAGCTATGAGATATTATTGTTAAGTATCTTTTTTATGCTTTTCTTAACCGAATGAATTGTCCCTTAGTCCAAATTATCCGCATGCCTCTCAAATTTGTAACTCAAACAATGTGAGTCGTCAATTTCAATGCAAGCCTCTCAAATTTGTAAGCGCTAATGCATACTGCTTTTATCTTTTAACTAGGGCAAAAGCACTCTTTTACGTTTGATAAAGTGTTTGTGCCTGATACTGCACAAGAAGACGTATTTGTCGAGATTTCTCAACTTGTTCAGAGTGCACTTGATGGCTATAAGGTACTTTTACTAGAAAATTGTCCATCTGAAGATTATAATGTATATATGAATTTATCTGTGTAATACTTTTTCTTACGAGACTTCCTTTATGTGATCGAATTTGTCGTTTGGGCATTGAAAGACTACTGTTATAGAAGTCCTGTTGTTTGTTCCACGTTTATCTATTGTAATTTTAGTCTCTTATTTTGATGCGTACGGAATCTCAAATTACGGAAAGCATTTGTTTGGTTACTTCAATGCACCGTAACAATATTTATGATATGCAACTGGCATTGATATAGTTGAGTATTTTTTTCAGGTGTGTATCTTTGCGTATGGTCAAACAGGCTCAGGTAAGACATTTACCATGATGGGAAAACCAGGAAATCCCGAGAAGAAAGGATTGATTCCTCGATCGTTGGAGCAAATCTTTGCTACGAGGCAGTCTCTTCAAGCTCAAGGCTGGAAATATGATCTTCAGGTATAAATGTTTTTCTTGTGTTCGAAACTGGTGTACATTGTACATTACAGACGTTTCAGTCATTTGAGGAGTCCTGAGGTAGAACCTACTGTTTTCAGGTATCAATGCTTGAAATCTACAATGAAACAATCCGTGATTTACTATCAACGACTAAACCAAGTTTCACGGAGAACAGTCCTGGAAAACAATACACCATCAAACATGATGCAAATGGAAACACCCATGTTTCTGATCTTACCATAGTTGATGTCCGTAGCTCTAAAGAGGTTGCGTATTTGTTGGATAAGGCTGCACAAAGCAGGTAACTATGATTCAGCTTAAGTTTGACACCTCGTTTTTTTTTTTACCATCCCGAGTTAATTTTCAGAAGGATTGCTTAGAAGAGAGGCTTGTGCTTCTCGTGACGTGAATATTTTAGTTCTCTGCTATATAATCGGATAAAGTTGTAAAAATTGCACGTGTTTCCTTGCAGGTCTGTAGGTAAGACCTTAATGAATGAGCAGTCATCACGAAGTCATTTTGTTTTCACTTTACGTATATCCGGTGTTAATGAGGTACATGGAACTTCGATTTTGCTACACATGTTGTGTTACTTTGGTTTGTCTTATGGATACATTGACTCAGACAGTTAAACTCCTACATTTGTGCTTCCTGAATACTTGTAGAGCACGGAGCAACAAGTACAAGGTGTGCTCAACCTAATTGATCTTGCTGGAAGTGAACGTCTTTCAAAGAGTGGTTCTACCGGAGATCGATTGAAGGAAACTCAGGTATTGGCATGCTTGTGTTATTATATTATCATAATGCATGCTTGTGTTATTATATTATCATAACATTGTTGGTCTTCCATATTTTAACGGAATTCTTGAAAACTTGATGTTTTGACTTCCAGGCCATCAATAAAAGCTTATCTTCTCTAAGCGATGTCATATTCGCTTTAGCAAAACGGGAAGATCATGTACCATTCAGGAATTCTAAATTGACATATCTTCTCCAGGTACTTAATCCATATGCTTTAATGGTTCAGACTTGTATTGCTATGTTTCAGACTAAACCCGTTACCAATTACACGGAAGTATTGCTCTAAAATCTTTTAAATATTTCAAATGATCGTTCATGGTTTACCTACTGTATGTTTGTATAGCCTTGCCTTGGTGGGGACTCGAAGACACTTATGTTCGTTAACATCTCTCCCGAAGTGTCCTCCCTTGGAGAATCACTTTGCTCCCTACGATTTGCTTCCCGAGTCAACGCTTGCGAGATTGGGGTACCTCGGCGTCAAACTAACGTGCGGTCTTCAGAATCTCGACTGAGCTACGGCTGATTTATTATTATGAAAGAGTGGTTTTGGTCCTATAACAGCAGGGTGTGTATTTGTATTTTTCCGACAATTTCTTACCCTTGAGCGAAATACGAGTAATATTTAAGAAACACAAAAAAAAATGTATGAAGAATGATCGATATTTTAAGTTAGGTTAGGAAATAATTTGTATAGTAACTAGTAAAGGGAAGACGTCGAAATTGTAGCACGAGTGAAGTTACTACGGTGAGACCGTTTACCAAATTACCGTGATAATTGTTTTGGTTCAGTTTCGTGTACCCTATTTATTATTTCAACGCTAACAACTTAGAGAAACTTGCGATCTCTGAGCGGGTGCATCTTGCCATGTCGAGGCCTACTCCGTGGTTGTATTCTTGTATTTACCTTTCATTCATTTCTCGGAGGCTCACTTTTACCCTTTGTCATCATTTATTTGCCATGTCGAGGCCTATTTTTCATGTTTCTTGAACAATTAATAGTTATTTTATTTGTTTATTTACCTATGGTACAAAAGGGGGTGAAACGCCAAACTCCAATCGTTATGTGATACAGAAAGCAGAAATTTCAACATTGTTTATGCCTTATAATATTGTACAACGGTTTTATTTGAACTCTTTTTTTTCTAATGTATTACTTCGTATCAAAATACTACTCCGTATAACAAAATCCAGGTTAAGTTTTTCACCTGTTTATTGTTAGTCCAACATGGATCGGTTTTCTTACCTTGAATTCCACTTGTCTTATTATTATTTGACAATAAATTGAAAAAAAGTCTCTGTTTTGTAATGAGAATCATGTTCCTTTTTTTTTTCCCAATGGACCACAAAAGAATTTGCATATTAAATGTAATAAATAAAATAAAGAAAAGGATGTAAAGCGCCTACGTTTAGCCACTTAAAGACCATAGAGTCATAGAGGTCAATCTTGAGTGTAAGCTTGCGTTATCTTCCCACTTCACTTCACCACCAAAGATGCACCCTGTCCCCACATTTGACACAATAGCCGTCATGCGATTTACGATTAATTATCGTTAAACTTACTTAAAATCGTCTTAAGTTTAAATCTTTTTTACGGAGTTACTATTACTATCATTAAATGGGCTTTATGACCTATAAAACTTATGTTATACTCTGACACGTAAATACACATATTAATAGAATAAGATTATCTTGCAGTGTAAGATGAACCTAAAGTTGAAGATTTGTTCATTATTATCAATATATAAAATTCAACATATTAAATCATTGTTGTATAATATACATTGGTGTTAATCAATGATTACTAGTTTTAGATAGTGATTGTTAGACTTACAAGTATGAAAGTATAAGACAAAACTTATGCACTATATGTCACATCTAGTGAGTGGTGATTATATTTTACTTAATTAGTCCTTTTTCTAACAAAGTAATTAAGCATCTTCCCATAGGCCATAAGGCAAAATTTGAGTGGAAAATAGTTTATGTCGTGACAGATATCACGTCAATTTCATCAATAAAACTTGTAAATTTGAAGAACAAAATCAAATAATTGGTTCCCGCATTCATCGTTCCACTTGGTGTCACACTGGCTCTGATACCATGATAGATGAACCATCTCAACCGAAACATTAAGATAATGATTGAGACCTATATATTATAGCACAAATTCTCATTTGTGACGGACACTATCCGTCGCAAGCTTAAGACGGATACCATATTCTCTCACAAAATACCCATTAAGGGTGAGTGGAGAAGCACATGGGGGGTGCTCACCTTGTCCCCTCTACCCATTTCCTCTCACAAAATACCCGTCGCAAGATCCGATCCGTCGCAAGCAAGACCTACTGATATTATAGTTATATTCAATTATACCGTGCTTATATAACACATATAAAAGTTAATAAATGGCGGGGGTACAAGTGATTATAATACAACTCTAAGAGTTAGGATTAACGCACTTAAATAAAAGAACGAGAAATAGTTAGATACCAAATATTGCGATAATAGAATATTTTCCAACTGTATATATGGAGAAATTACGTCAGTTTTTATATCAGGTTTATAATGCAACACGCAAAGGGTTTTAGTCTTTTAGATGCCTATGAAGATAGTTGGGATAATGGCAATAGTATATACTTGCTACTAAAGTGTGGACTTGATTTGTGATAAAAACTAAAAGTTACTTGGATTTGATTCATGTTTGTTTCCTGAATGCTGAAGAAAAGAGTGGTAGAGGTTATTTTGTTTTGAATTTGTGATATTTCGACACTGGAGAAGACATATTCTGATATCAAATTCGAGAAGATATATTCTGATATTAGAATTTGTGGCATGACAAGTCATTTCAGTTAAAAGTTTGGGTATTTACTTGCTTCTATAATGTTGTCACGAGTGGAAATACACTAGTCAATCATTGTTATCTTAATACGTAACTAAGCAAAAAATGATATAGAGTGCTAAAATTAATAAAAATGCAGACATATAATATGAAATGATTTATAAATAAGGATTAAGAATGGTAACAATTTGTGATCTTAATATGAAAACATCCATTTTTATAAGTGTCACTTTAAACTACTATCAATAATACAAGAATTATGAAAAGTACATTCGGTCCAAACTAAGAAAATGATCTATTTGGAGTAAATTGTAACTAAATGAATATAAGAGACTCGTCTCTCCCAAATTTGATATTATATTATTATTGAGCTGAAAATACTCATCAACTACCCTTTTCATTTCACTTTTATTGTCCTCATTTAACTATCACTCCTCCATTAAATTTACACTTTTCCCATTTTTTTTATTAAACGGAAAATTTATAATATTACATATTACCTCTATTTCTTAAATCTTTCCCACCAAAATCGAAGGTAGAATAGTAAAAGTGAGATGGCGTGGCCGGGTGAGTATCAAACTAGCCACGTGTCAGGTCGAGATTGATACATCCAAGAGAACAACATGAGCTCCAATGATAAGAGGCAAAAGAACATCCACCCTCCATTCAAAGATAGAAGGCTCGAACCCTACGCCCTCAATTCTCAATTGCACATAGTTGAATAAGTAATCATCATGATTTTTGTATCTAGCTAAAGCTTAAACTCTTAAAGGTACCCTTATAAAACAAGAGAAAATCGAACGGTGTATATACAAACAAAAGAAGTATATTTATAGTTAAAAATAATTTGATAAATGTAATAATATTGTATTGACATTTCATTGTTTTTATTCTATTATTATCTCTAGAGAGTTGTTTAATTATCGTTTCAATTTAAGGGAGTAAAATTTCAAATGGATTGAATAAAAAGGGTAGCTTTTATATGTCTAATTATTTGAATTGGAAGTTTATAATTGATAAGTAGTTTATAAACACGGGCATTTTGAATATTTAAATTGGAAGTTTATAAAATACAATGAATTGATGTTAACTAAACTGATTTAAAATAAATAATTCAATTGACTGAAAATAATAATTAAACAAAATCAAAAATACATACGAATAGGGGTGTAAACGAGCCGATCTGACTTCTGAGCACGAGCTCGGGTTCGGCTTGGAATTTTAAGTTTGAGCTCGGGCTTAGCTCGAAGCTCATCGAGCTCAAAAAATTGAGGCCCGAGCTCGGCTCGGAAAAAGATTGAGCTCGGTTGGTCATTACATTTTCTAATTTTTAAATATAACTCAAAACAAAATATTCTAAAGAACAAATATAATTAGAAGCTGTTAGTATATATTATTATAACATAACTTTGAATGCCAAAACAACATATATATTATTTAAAACCAGTATAATATAAATTACAGCCCTATATAGGAACATGCACTATAAACACAAAGCCTTATTAACCCACCATTAGAAGAGTAGCTCTCCGAATAAGCAAACTATAAATTTATTTTGGTTATTCCTCTCTACAATTTGAAGTAAACTAATATCAACAGTAAAAAAAATATATACTCATAATAAAAATTCTTTAACAATAAAACAGTCACAACATTCAATTAAACAAATACTAAAAAAATGTACCAAATATAAAATAAAAAATTCACTTTATACCACTATTATATAACTAAAAAATCACAAAAACCCGTATTAAAAATAAGTTATTGAAAGACCGTCTCCGACTCTATGTATCTATGTGAGACTCGCATATTCCCTTGTTCTTAGTTCTTACTCCTCCCATAAATAATCAACATTTTTTGTCATATTATCCAAAAATTAAACTTAAACAAAACCAAATCATCTCTCTCTCTCTAACCCTCCCCTTCACCTGGGCTCCAATCTCTCCACCCTTTCTCTCTCTATCTTCGCAAGTTGGATTTTCCCCAAAATTGCTTGGATATGACTCAAGAAAACCCTAATTTTTTGCTGTATGATTGCAACTCTTTAATAGACGAAAACTTTGTTCTTGATTGCAATTTTTCTGCACCTAATTCTGCCTTTGATTGCACATTACAACCCTTTGATGCTTCTGCTTTTAATCTCAGGTACCCTCTTATTAATTTATTTGATTCATGTTATTAATTGACTTTTTTGTGAATTAGGGCTTTGATTTTGAGTACCCATTTGTTAGTTTTTATGAATTGTTAGCAAAGATTGAATCTTTTGGGTGTTTATTTAATTGGGTTGTGGTTAATTTTGATTAATGTTGTGATTATGATAGTTAATTATGATAAATACATGGTTTTTAGGTTACATTTTGTGTTATTTGCGAGTTATATTAGTAAAGATTGAAACTTTTGGTTGTTTATCAAATGATTTGTAGCTAATTTTGATTAATGTGGTGGGTTGTGATAGCTGATTAAGATAAATATTGGATTTGTTGTTTTCATTTTTGTATTTTATGGTGTTTTTTTTGTTTGTTTATTTTACTATTTGTGCTTATGCTTTAAGGAGTTAAGATTAAAGGTTAATGTTTTGTGAATTTCTGGCATGGTTAAGTAGCTGCTGAGAAGTGTGATGAGTTTTGTATCGATTTCGGTTTCGAAGTAGTCTCAATGTCTCCTATGTCTGTTGTTGAAGGTCATTGAAATAGTGGTGAACTATAGTTTCGTATTTAGATACATTGTTTTGAATACTAGATTTTAAATACTTCAGTTGAAATCAGTGTGTTTTTGCAATTCAATGATATTGGTATGATGTTTACAGTATTATACGGAGTATTTTATATGGTGGAAGTGTGGAACACACATGTGCTTCATGCCTTCATGTAGCAGATCTGCGGGAGCCCGGGAGTTAGGTTTTTATATGCAACTTTATTGAATCTTTAGTTAGAGTGATGGGATTTACGAATCACAGGATCGGTGTGATGTCTGTATGTGTCATTATTGTGATATAAATGTATCTCCCTTGGGTACTTAAACAATAACACTCTTGGTGAATGGGATAATTGAGGTTCGTTTCACAATTGGGACTCATACAATGTTCTTAAGTGAAAATTTGTATGTGTTCGTTTATATCATAGTTAGAATTAGTCGCTATCTACGGGTACACGAATAAGCAACTATCACATTTTTGTGCTCAATTCTTATCATATTAAGGATTGCTGAAAGCTGATTTAATCATTTTTCTTAATTACTTAGGCATCCAAACACAGTGTGTAATTGACATGACTCATGCTTTCCCGCATTTGTAAGGATTTGCGTTAGTTTAGTTTATCGTCTTTTGCTCCATTGGGTTCTTATGAGCTTTGCTTTACTTTGTCATTTCTGTAGTGCGGAACTTGATGGAACTTATGGAGACTCCGATGGGCCCAAGGAGAACACCGTGAAGAAGAGGTATATATTCTTATTCTTCTTCTGTTTTTACTAAATCTTTCAACATATTTGTCGTCCATTGTCATTTGATTAACTTTTGGCTGAGAGCTTCTAGAGAAAATTTTTAAGGTGATAAAATACATCAAATGATGTCGAAGTTTGTTCACGACCATGAGAATCGATACCGTTTTGAGTGAATCCTTGTCATTAACTTTTGTCTGAGAGTTATCTAGGGAAAGATTTATGGTTTTAAAAATAGATCAAACAATGTTGAAGTTTCTTCCACGACCATGAGAATTTATACCGTTTTGAAGTGGATCCTTATCATCAACTTTTATCAGCCTAATTGTCTTTGAGACGACATTGGGTTTAGTGGCATACATTGATGTTTGGAATTTTATTGTTATGCAAATAGCATTTGATGCCCTTATTTAGATATGTTACACTAGTTCTTAGATGCGTTACACTAGTTTTTAGATACGTTTTTAGATATGTTACAGTAGTTCTTTCCTGTCATCTTCGGAGAATTCCATTGAGCTTAATATTCTTGTGCATTATAAACATCGTGAGAAGACATTAAGGGAATAATACTATTGTGGGGAATAATACTATTGTGTAATATGGTTCATTAGCAATTCCTACTTCAGTTAGGTTTCCTAGAGATCGTCTCCCTCTCTGTCATATACAAATTGTGAGACATGAAATAAAAAACTGTTAATTAAATGTATTAATGTGTCAGATCGTCTCTTTTGAGAATTTGTGTTTCTACTTGTACCTGATTTCACAGAAGGTAACTTCTCCTATCACAGGGGGAGAACTGAAGCTTGTGGTCCATCGAGCTCCAAAGCTTGCAGGGAGAAGGCACGAAGGGACCGCCTGAATGACAAGTAAAATTTCTTTCGTACTCGAGATTTACTTGCATGCCAACAGCTGACCTGCATGTATCTGATCACTGCTCTTAAACCATGCTTAGGTTTGTGGAACTAGGTGCAATACTGGAACCGGGTAGGCTGCCTAAGACAGACAAGGCAGCCATTTTGAATGACGCTGTCCGAATGTTGACTCAGTTAAGGAGTGAAGCTCAGAAGCTGAAAGACTCGAACTCAAACTTACAGGAGAAAATTAAGGATTTGAAGGTAGCACCGCTTCTCTTTAGGGTTACTGCGTATTTTTAAATCTATGTGATATCGCTCCATTTATTCACTAATTATTAATTAATGTTTAACTAACGGGTAAATAGGGTTGGCGCATATTTTTTTATATGCCAGACTTATCTTATAAGAGACGAGCTGAAATTCTAATGATAAGTTTGTTTATTCGCTCAGACTGAGAAGAATGAGCTCCGTGATGAGAAGCAGAGGCTGAAGGCCGAGAAGGACAAGTTAGAGCAGCAGCTGAAGACGGTGAACACCCAACCAGCTTATATGTCGGCTCACCCTCCGATGCAAGCTGCATTCGGCCCGCCTACTCAAGCGCCTGGAGGCAAGTTGGTGCCTTTTATGAGTTACCCTGGAGTCGCTATGTGGCAATTCATGCCTCCTGCCGCAGTCGACACCTCGCAAGATCACGTGCTTCGTCCCCCCGTGGCTTAGTTGCGCAACCTCTTTAGTCGTCCGGGTTGTAACCGCTATCAACCCTTCCAAATTGTTAACTCTTATCCAAATTCTCATTTGACAGTTCGCTAGTGTTGTATTGAAGTCTACTAACAAACTACATTTTGTGAGATGTGGATTGCTGTGTATGTTTTTCAGTGGAACTTCGTTGAAATGCCAACATTTATGGCAGGATTGTGTAAAAATTGTAGAATAATATAATCCTGTTATGTTTGAGGTGTTTACGGTCAATTCTTTTGACCATTTCGTTTCCTTTTTTTGTTTTCCTTAATTCGTGTAAAGGGACGTAAGGGAGTTACGATGGCAGTTTTGATATCGTCCATTTAGTTTACTTGGAGGATTTATTGGAAATTATTGGAGTAATGGGATTAGGTTTGTGTTTTGTGGAAAGGTTGGTGTATAATGTGATTCAAACTCCATTATTTGAACAAAGACATAAAAAAATAATAACACATGATATAAGTGCATTATACAAGACCAAAAGCTCAAGTTTTTTTTTTCTTTTAATTATTGTCTAGCATGCCAACTTGCTAATCTGTTAGTGGTTTAAATAAATTGGCTTTTCAAATGCTCAACTTGTAGTTGTGGATGCTCGGAAAAGACCATGGAGTTAAGATGTGGACATCGAATTATGTACGTGAATACTTATATTCAATCACCGAGTTGGTGAAGGAATGATAATTTAGCGCAATGATAATGTCACTATTATTTTTATTAATGTTACGTAAATACAAGCTAATTAAATGAATATTTTACTATTAACTCTCTCACAAATTAAGTGATTTTAGTAATACGATAGTGATGTTATCATTGCCCATAATTTACCGCTAAAGAATACACATAGTAGAAACTTAAATAGTTAGCAAGGGTCGGGCCTCTCCTACAGCATAATTGAAGTCCTCTACTATGGGGAAAGTCTTAAATGCGAAAATAAGCATTGTTAACCGGAAAGTTTGAAAAAAAAAAACGGAAATAAGCACGGTTAACCTTCATCTTAATTCTTAAGTGTGGTAATCAATAGCAAGGCCGTCTTATTCGAAGAATAATTTTTCATGACTACTCATACCAATTTTACGTAATATTTATGTAAAACCGACTTACGAGAGACTAACACTTGGCTATCAACTCCATACACATTTTAGATACACAAACTACTCATACACATAAGTCATAACTAGTTACACAAATTCTCATTTGTGACGGACACTATCCGTCACAAGCTTAAGACGGATACCATATTCTCTCACAAAATACCCATTAAGGGTGAGTGAAGAAGCACATGGGGGGTGCCCACCTTGTCCCCTCTACCCATTTCCTCTCACAAAATACCCGTCGCAAAATCCGATCCGTCGCAAGCAAGACCTATTGAGTTAGTTAATGGGTTATGGGGCTATTAACAACTAGTGTCATGTCCCATAAGAATCAGTGAATCACACCAAAAACAAAGACTCCAAAAGGTGAGGCTAAAGTACTCTCTCAATCTTATCTTACCAATCTCTTGTAAGATTCTATATGAAATTTAACACCCTTTCAAACTTCCAATCATCAAATTCAAAGGATTTCCATGGCTTCCAATCTTTTCAAAATCCACATTCAATCCACAAATATTACTCCTCCAATTTCACTCCCAAAAATCCAATTTAATTACCTAAAAAATCCATCATTAACAACTTTATTGCATAATAAACCTCTTAAGAGTTTTAACCAACAAAAAATCAAAGTATTCACAATTAAATCTTCCCTCTCATCTTCACCTACACCACCAACTTCCAAAGAGGATGCCATCTTCCAAGCGAAAACTAGCCTCTCGGCGGCCTTGCAAAAGCCTCTTAACAATCCTAAACTCACCGGGAAAATTAAGAAACAAAAACAAGCACGGTTTCGAGTAGAAATACCTGTGATAGTTGATTCTCATGAATCACTTGCTCAACTTGCTTTCGAGATTTTTGGGAATAATCAAGTGAAAAGAAAAAGCTCGGCCGTTAAAATGTTGCTTATTTGGCCTAATCCAACTACATTGGCTATTGGAATTAAGGTTTTTCAAGGGATGTCAAATGGAGGAATTGTACATGTGGAGTTAAATTCTGTTATGACAGTTGATAACAGAACTTTAAATTCTGCTGACATGGCTGTGTTTTTGGCGCCAAATTCTTCTCAACTAACGGTAATGAAGTTAGTTAGTGATAATCTAGATCCAAGGCCTATGGTGTTGTTTAACCCCAAATGGGCATTCGAGGAAGAGGATGGTTTTGGTGATTCGAGGAACTTTGTTGGCTCGTTTGATGTCATTTACGCGTTTTTAGGATTGGAAGTTAGAGGATTGTTGAGTAAGCGGAAAGGGGTGGTTTTCAAGTTTGTTAGAGACGGTGTTGTGAGTGGTGAAAATTGGAATGTGTTAGTCGAAGAAGAAGAGGGGAATCGATTGAAGGTGATTTCGAGATTCAAAACCCGGCCATCGATTACTGAAGTTGAGAATGTTTTGTACAATTTGATGGCAGTTAATTCTCCCATCACCAAGTCAGCTAAATTTTTGAAAGATTTAGTTTCCAATGTAACAGGAAAGAAGCCAAGTTAGTTATTAGTTTACATTGATTACTTTGGTCTTAGTTGTTACTATGCATTAGAATTTAGAATATTAAAAAATAAAACCTGTATTGTGCAAGAATATTAATATTAAATAAAACGAGACAAATTGAATTCAAGTCTGTATCGACCCACGCAGTTGCCCTTCCGTTGTAATGGGTGACCCTTGTGTTTTCTAGGTCTATAAAGACAGGTCGGTTACCTACATGACCATTTCAACATCCACCTTCTCGTTCTTATTAATGTTCCACCAGATGGTACTCAGTTTCAAAGTATTCATCTCTCCAACACGAAGCATTCGACATTTGAAGATGTAAATCATAGTGTAGTACATTAAATTCAATCCCAACTAATCAATCAAGAAAAAAAAAGTATCAAAAGATGATTTCTTCAACTTTGGTTAGTTCCCGAACCACAAATAACGATGGCTCCACAAATCAGATTCGAACAGTTATACAGGCAAAATGTTTGCAGAAGAGACCAAGACACCAAGTGATAGCTAATATTTACAGAGTTCAGCTAATTACTTTTATTAGATAAACTCACAACTATTATGTACAAATTCAATAGAAGAAACACCACAAAAGATATCAAAGGGGCTTCTGGTCCCAGCCTCATTTTTCTTTACATAATCCACCGAAAATATAGACATCACACATTAGTTCATAAGCACCACACGAACAAAAGAATGCCAATACCTGCAAAGTAGTTTAGGAAACGAGAACATTGAGAGATTGAAACATAACCAACACCATTAAAATGTCGCACATTTGAAATAGCTACAAAACTACTTCAAAAGAATCATGGTATGAAACCGTCAACATGAACAAGGTCGGACTTCAAGACTGGCAATAACTTCGGATATTAAGGCCTTGTTCTTTTGAACGGACTTAATTTCAGTTCTTATAAGTTAAGTTCGGGTTCATTAAGTTAAGTTAAGATCAGTTGTCCATGATCCACGATAACTTTACCAGCTAAATTAGGGCAATAAATTCTGATAGCAGGAATGCTAGAAAGAATAAAACAACTGAGCAGCGATATTACCTTTAAGCAAGCTCATTAAGTTCATCTTCAAGCTGGTTCTCCTTTTTCAAGTTTTCATTATGAGTATTTACAAACTTGAGGTTGGCCTCCATTTTCAAGTGTGCTTTATCTCTACTATTTACAATCTGAAGCTCGGGTTTCCATTTAAGGCTGTCATTAGTATATACATTGCCCATGGTTTTACTTGAAAGCTTCAGTACACCATCAATGCTTTCTCCCATCCCATTATGGAGTTCAGCACCGTTTTCGGTCACCAACTCAGGAGCGTTGCCGTTTTTATGAAAATGCCCATTTTGTAAAATGCCTGATCTTTGATGCAACAGCTGTGACTCAACCTTGCCATCTGGAGCACCGACACTGAGCAAGTAAAAGCAATCCACCATTAGCACAAGAAGCTGTTCATCTATCCGAACAACACTACAGCCATTATGGTAACATCGGCGACCAGTTATACACGAGATCAAAGAAATACCTTGTTATTATTGACTTGGGACTTTCCAGATGATAAAAAACAGGGACCAAGTTCTTGCGTCTAGCTTCAATCGCACAGGTGGAAATTCTTTCAATCTCAATTTCTCCTGAAGCATGTTCTACGTCTAGTTTGGCACCTTCGAACATCATCGAGTGGAAGTAAATCTGCACAAATTATAATTATAATAGACCTATAACATAATCCGTCTATGGTCTGCGCACCAAGAAATATTTTCAATACCTGCGATTTGGCCCAAAGTGGTACTTGCTGTTCGTGCATTTGCAACTCGGCTTCTGATATATAAAAATGATTTCTTTCTTCAAGGCAGCCAGTGGATGTACGCCTTCCACCACCATTAAGATTTTTAGTCCCTTCATTAAATATTTTATTAGACTCTAAACTACCGTTTTCACCGTATATATCACAATTATCATCTCGTTCCCTGCGCTTCTGACATATGTTCCATTTCTGTGTGGCCTCTACAACTAGTTTCTCTTCAGTGTCTAGACCAAGAGAAACTCTTAATGCATACTGGATCAAGCAACCAGCGGGAGTGAACACTAGCAGATTGTACTTTAGCCTCAAAGACTTAATATTATTATCTTCGCATACACGAAAAGTAGCGGCTATAGCACCAGACAAAGAACTATTCTTGCCTGTTGCCACAGACGCAGCACTGTTCACGGTGCCTCTCCACCCGTTGGTTCCATTCCTTATCCGGCTAACAACAGACAATGTAATCGGAGGCCCAGATGAGAGGTGGGTCCGGTCATTAGACATCTGACCAGTAGGTTTAGGTGACCATTGAACAGCTGGGTTGCTTGTGAAACTTGATTCATTGCTGTCATCTGCGAATTGGAGATTCACAGTTCCACCAAATGGAGAAATAGCAAACAAATGATTTGTGCCCCTAGAAGAACTTATCATGACCCATCGGCTATCGACGCTGAAAGTTATGTCTTGTATAATCTGACAAATGAGGAAAGGAAAACAGCAGAACGATGTCAAGTTCAACCCATGATCCCATAGTAGCAAAAGTTATTACCACTATGTTACTCAGGCTACATGTATCCAGAACTACCATGTGTCTAAATATCAGACTCGGCTATTTTAGAGCCTTGTGTTTTTGGTTTAAAATGCAGTGTCAGGATGTCACACCCATGTTGCAGTGTCGAGTGTCAAATGAAGAAAATGGGTAATATAACAGTAGTACTAGAAGCAGTATGACTCCAGATAGTACAACTACCAAGAGTAATAAACTCACCGCATTCGTAAGACCACGTTGGAGTTTGTAAAGATGAACATAGGATTTACTGGTATCAGACTCAGAGGAAGCTCCAGGAAGTACGGGCAATATGCGAAAAACATTGATGCTATGACCCTGAACTGAAGCGGTCACCAAAAGTGTCCCACTGGGATCAAAACATAATGCTGAGATAGGGTTTTTGTGCGCCCGAAATTGTGTGATAACAGCTTTAGTCACGACGTCTTTCACAATGACCTGAGAGAGCAAAATGATAAATATTTAGCCAGAAGTCTATGATATGACAAGAGAAGAGTATAAATAAGACATACAACATCGGTATACGGAAAGTCAACTGATAGAGTGCTCACTTGAATCCAAATCGTACTAGAAGAAGAGACGAAAACCACAAGAGAGAAGGTGGGAGGAAAGATTTGTACATATAGCCAATACCAAAGCCATAACAGTCACAATCATCATACAAAACTTTTAACTGAAAAGTGAGTTTCCACAAAACAGGGAAAAATAAATGAAAGAAGATGGACAAATATAGCGAGGAAAAGATTCTCACCATTCCAATGCTATCTGTGTGAGACAGATGAATGTTGATAGAGCCATTGGCTTTCCCTCCATGAACTCCAGACTGGACCATGTGATTAGGACCAGGCCGCAGATCGGAGCAATATCTAGACAGCCTCTTGTACCCTTTATCTCCAAGGGTAGCTATTCCGGAAGCAAGATGTTTGCTCGACTCCTTTGCATAAAGAGCAACACGGCTGCCATTTGAACCAGGACTTGGGAAAGTTGCTGACGTGTTTAAATTCTGTGGACTAACACAACCAGCATCAGCGACACCAATAGGACTTCCACTATATGCCAGCCATCTGGGACCAAGAGCAAGCGGTCCATATCCTACACCTTCTGAACCAGGATTGGTAGTAACAATTGGGTTCGTAAGTATGGTATATTCCCTTTCCAAAGTAGTAGCATTGAAACAGTGTACCTAAGAGCAAATAAGACTGGATATCATCAAATAATCATACTAGTTTTAAAGGATACATTAACAATAAGATGCCCTGAACTTTCATTCAGAAACATAATAATGACCCTATTGCACCATATTTTACCGCCGGGAGTATCATTTATTTTACCAAACAAAACAAAGCATAATGAGCTTCAAAATATGTCTTAATTAATCTTTATAACGAATAATGATTAGAGAATCATAGTTTTACAATATTAAGTTCTAAACACACAAATTACCTCAATTTATAATATCATGCTTTTAAATGAATTTGTGTAAATGCCCATATGTTACACGGAATTCTCAACAAGTGAATCATAATTTTACTATATTTATATACCAAGTATATATCTGTCAATTACCTCATTAAAAATATCAGGCTTTTAAATTAAACTGTGTAAATGACATATGTTACATGGGAATCCCAACACGTGAATAACAAATACCTGAGCTGACTGAGAAACAGCAATAACCCGAGAATTGCATCTCACTGAATAGACAGCTGATCTGAACTTCAACACATGTATATAAGAACGGGACGTCAGAGAATAAAATCGTACAGTTGATGGACCACAGAGCCCAGTGTCAGAATCATGGATTTTAGAAATGCCTCCATTCTGATGAGCACCTTTCACATCTTTCAGGAAAGACCCATCTGTATAAACTACCAGCAGAGGGCGACTGTCAGCAAATTTGTCCTCACGAACTAGAGTGGATGATGGCTTTGGGAGCATTTGCAGAAAAGAAGCAGGACCGTCATATCTAGAAACCAGCTCACGGATATTGTGTGCATCCTCCACGTCCCATACCTGAAAACCAGATCGGTAGCCTAATAGCAAGACCCGCCGAGTGAAATCTCTCTCAACTTCCACCTTATCGAATCCAGCCCATAGCACCTTCATAAGTGCCAATAAAATTTAATGGTCATTATCCCAGAGGAAGAAAAAAAATCAAGGTGAAAATTTTCGGCTTAAGAAAAGATGTCAAAGATTGATGACTGAAGAAAAAAAGTGAAAAAATGAAAAGTGGACGCAAATCCCTAATGAAAGCATGAAGATCGAAGTTCCACTTCTGTAACAATAAAGTATTACCCTAAGGCAAACATATCAAGGAATAGAAATAGAAAGTAAACTCCATAAAGTCTAGACCATGAAGAAATTAACACCTCGATCATTACATGCGGTACTCACATACCACATTACAGAACATATATCTATTGTTTAAAGAGTACAAACTTCGACAACATAAGTTACATCAAATTATAAACACAATTTCTACGGATATCTGCACAAACCAGTAACTTAAGATCATATTTAACACGAGCAAACCCTCCCCTCTATATCCACGGCAAATCAAGTACCATAGAGCTTATATGAATATAAAATCCGCTTATTTAGCCATCGTTTATTCCTTCACAACTAAAAACAACCTCACTGAGTAATGTTGATCAAATAAAGTATGAAGATAACATTAAACCCCAGTGGCAAGCTTGGGACAAAATGCGACAGCAGAGTAGGACTGTCCTAATTGAAGGCAAAGCTCAAAAAGACGACATTTCCGATCAAGCTAGCAGTCTAGAGAGGGCAACAAATACTGCCAACTTTGTTTCATTATGGTAATCCAGAAAACAATGTCTCTATGTTTCACACACATACTCATGATTTAAAATCCCGGATCCTACATGTGTTGGCCATTCTTTGAGAAGCCTGTGGAATGTTACCCAAAACCAACGATCAAAAGAATCAAGCAGCAAATCAACATATGTCATCGCCTCACAAATAAAAGACTCCCAAAAACTCAATAAACCATGTGATCCCCAGTATCCAAAAACACTTCCGTGGGACGTGAAACCAGGAACAACAGAAAGATGAACTCACAGTCGAATAATTGCAACTTAATGGTGGCAGAAACCTTCAAACCGATCCAAATAATCCTCGACCCTCGTAACTTCAAGTATCTCAAGAAAGTAACACCGTAGCCTAGAGAAAACCCTTGTAACTTCAAGTAAACAATTTCCCTTACTTGCAATCATCTCTAAACACTGGTTAGAAGCGTCGTCATCGGATCCTAACCAACATCACAAGTTCAATTCACAACACACTTGCATCTCCAAGCTGTTAGCTCAACATTACACAATCAACAGGCAGAAAACTTCAGCTTCAACAAGCTATTAGCTCAATATTACACAAAACACAAAGCCGATTGTTCAACAACACTTACCATTTCCCAAAGATCCCAAAATCCAATACAATCCAATCCCATCCTTCCATCTAAAATATAAACAATTCCATCGAAGTCCGATATACCATATCAACTCAACCATATATAGTTACCATTTACACTATCATACTGTATCTTAATTAAACCTATGAAATTGGCTTGAAGGGATCGAGTAGTATACAACGAACTTGATAGCCGTTTTACTCTTAACTATAACCCTCACTTGAATCATTTGTAACTCAAACAAACACTTCCAAGAACACAATTCTCATCCAACAAAATCTCCAAATATGCAATGTCAATATAACTAAATCACTCTTATAACAACCTAATACTAAACTAAACTAAACTCAAGATTTACAACATATATTCAAGTATTCAACTATATAAGATTAAATGCGCTATAAAAAAACCGTAAGCAAACAATTGACTGAGACGGAGGGAGTATAAACCCGAACCTGATCACTAGTAACATCATTATCCCCCTTATCAGCTGCAATTGAATGAGCAGCTGACCGAACACCAGACGCAACAGTAGAAGCACCAGACGATACAATCCTCAAATAACCCGATATCGCCCGAAACGAGCTCGGTATGAACCCGTTTGCCGGTTTTTGCCCTTCATTATACATAAGTACCTTCCAAAAGACAAAAAAACACAGCAAAATCCAATCTTTTTCAATAATTAATACTTCGTTTTCTCCAATTCAGTTCCCCCAATTCAATCATTAACTTCTTGATCATAAAAGTAAGAAATCAACCCATGATTTATCTCAAAATCCCCAAATTTTTGCAAACCCTTTTACTAATTGATCAAGTATCTAACAATACAGCACAATTTTCTTGAACCCATTAACTAAAGATTGAAACTTTAACTACTTTTTGGTATAAAAAACAAATTAATAAAACCCTAAAAAGTCAGAAACTTTTTTTTTTTGCAAACCCTTTACTAATTGATAGAGTAAGTAACAATAAAACACAATTTTCTTGAACCCATAAACTAAAGATTGAAACTTTAACAAGTTAAAACACTAAAAAGTCAGAATTTTTAAAAAGCAAGAAACAAAAAATGAATTAATCTGCTTATTTACAGGACTAATTAAAAGTAATTAAAACAAAATTGAGTAATTAAAGGATAGATTGAAAGATTAGATAACAGTGGTGAAATTTAGGTAACCTATAAGGTTGAAGAAAGTTGTAGAGAAAGGAAAAAGTAGTGGAGAGAAAGATGAAGAAGATGGAGTAAGAATGATGAGATAATGAAAAAAAAAACAAATTGGAGTGCAAATTTGGGTTTTGAATATATTAAAAATCTCACCGTTTACGTCTCTATCTCTCTCACCTCTAATAAACTAATCCCTATCTAAATTATACATTTATACGGAAATACGATAAGTCTCTTGAAAGATGGTCTCAAAATAAATTACGAGGTAAAATGTTATGAAAGCATTTTAAGGTTTAAAGTAAAAAAAAAAAACTAAAAATGTGTTTAAATAATAGTACCGCAATCGAATGATAAAAGATTTACGTATAAAACTGAACCGTTTAATAATGATTTAATGATAAAATTGATACGCTGATTATGAAAATATGATTTAGATATTAAAGAGTTGCTTTAAGTGATGATTAATAATAATTAAAAGTTAATGAAAACACAAAACGATGTACAAAAAAAAGTGTCTCGGTAATTTAATAAGAGACAATATTTAGTTCTTGTTGGTTGATACAACATATGGGCAATGAAAATTCACAAATAAGACTATAAAATCAGGTATATATGAGTATTGTACATCCAATATCAATCTAATTGAGCTTATATGCAATCTTTTTCGAGATTTTAAAACTTTTTAGTTACATTTAAATTTTTTTAGGTGTCAAATTAAAATCTAATTGAGCTTATAACTATTGTTTTTGAGTTTAAAATTTATATAAAAACGGTCAATTTTTTTTAATAAAGCTCATAAAATGTACATATAATAAAGCTCAAAATCTATATAACCAGTTGTTATATATATATAGTTTACTAATTGATGAAAATTTCTAAGAAAAGTCGGCTCACATAAACTTATTTCCTTCATTTAATTTCATGTAAATTGTAAGAATTTGTTTGGTTAACAATGTAGACATTCAAGTGTTTAATTTCTCCATTTTATAGGCCTTGGAAAATCACATGAATTTGAAATTCATCCATTTAGACAAAATAATGTCAACCAAACAAGTCACATTTTTGCAATTTTTTCATCCCATGAATTTCTAGGGGTAATCAAACGCATTTAGAAGTATTTGTGGTTATACGACGTAGTTCTATCTGACAGTTTATTTACGTGTAGTATCGTATAAGGATTGAAATAATTGATACTCGTAATATAAAAGAGGATAAGCTTTTAACTAGTACCTAAATAATGTGAAGGAAAATCAATTATCCTTTACTCTTTCTCTCTTAGCCATTTGTTTTATACTCAAACGGAAATTCATGTACTTAAAGAAAAAATATTTTTTACGTATTTTTTAAATTCATTTCACATTTGTAATGGTGTTAAGGGAAATTTATTTTGATAAAAAAATGTAAAGATAACCAAAGTAGGGCAAAATCTCATATGTGACGGTTATAAGCTTGTAATGTCTTACAATCGGTTAGAATAATGTAAAATTGGGGAGGTGATTATGAGAAATCACAAGTTTGTTACCGTCACAAGACTTGCTGCACGGATAGTGAGATGTAAATGGGTAATGCTTGTTTGGTTGACTAAACAAATAAATAAAAAGAAACCTCCTCACACGTCTCTTGTGGCATCTCAACTCTAAGGCCTATAAAAGTATAAATCCGTGGTGATTATCTTTTTTATATTATTATGGGTGATTATCTTTGTTTTAGGAACTTGTGGACAAATTAAATTCAAACAATATAATGATAAGGTTTCACCGAGACTATGACCTAGTGTTATTTTAGCTAGTACTAGTACGAGGAATTGTCGGTTTAGTTTAAATCACTTTAGTTCGGAGATTTCTTTATGTGCCCCGGACTTGGATCGAACTTACGACTAGTAGCATGAACAATGAATTGAATCCATTCCACGAAGCATCCGGGTTGTGAGAGAACCGTCAACAAACCGGTTACAATGTAAAATGAAATGAAAGAAAAGAATGGGTAAAAGGATAGGAAAGGCGAAAAATAATACGAAGTATAATGTAAACTGATGAAGGTCCTATCATAAGGTAAACCGATTATATAAAGTGTTCGAATACAATATATACGCGAAAAAACAATGTAACAAGTATGCTTTTATCGATGGAAGAGGGGCCAAAAACTGATTATATACATGACTAGAAATCATTTCAATTTGCTTCGACCTAGTATCATAAGAAATAACATTATCACCCGATGGTATTGGAATATGAAGATGGTCATAGTGCCAAATCACCCGGCGATACTATCTCATTTCCGTTTGTGGATTCAGCCATTTGTCATTGGATTTTCATTTCGGTGTAAGCATGCTGTAAGTGGTGCCCCTGGAAGTATTGTAAACTTTATGTTATCACAAATTTTTATTTAAGACGGGGGTATCCGTCATAACCTTAAGACGGATATCATATTCTCTCACAAAATATCCATCAAGGGTGAGTGGAGAAGCACATGGGGGGTGCCCACCTTGTCCCCTCTACCCATTTCCTCTCACAAAATACTCGTTGCAAGATCCAACCCGTCTTAAGCAAGACCTACTGTTATGTTATATCAACAGAAGTAAACCAAGTAACCACTAATTTGTAATTTCGATTGAGTTGATAACTATTTTAACATGTCGCAAATAAATTTCTACACTTGTTCACTAGTAGGTTCACAAACAAAATGTACCTATCTCTGTACTCGAAAAATAATCTAAGATCACTATTAAGGTATAAAACCAGTAATTGGGTTTTAAATCCTCAATCATAGGCTTAAGCTTTTGGTTAAACTTGACTGCCCATAAACGCTAACACGAATAAATTTATCACAACAGTCCAGCCCAAAATGAGCTGGAACAGTTGGAAGTAACCCCAATGGATGGAGTCAGCCGTCCCATAATCATTTCCGATCTACCGGATAGCAATTAATATACCTGAAATGACTCGACCTGTAATGAACAGACCGAACCCTTCAGAAGTTCCAAGCCTTATGACACATCTTTTTAAATAATGCTGCTAATAAAAACAGCTTACTTCTTCCAAGGATCGGATGTTGTGATTGTGTACTTTCCTGTCAGCTGAAGGAATTAACTTATCAAGCAGCTTATACAAGATAGTCATGTTTGCCGAAATCGCGACAGGAGAGCACTGATAGATGAACCATCTCAACCAAAACCTTAAGGTGATGGTTGAGACCCATATATTATAGTTATATTCTAATATGCTCCCTCACTCGAATGCCCATTGGGGTTGAAGAGTGGATGGTTAGTGCACAGGCCCCCCATACCATGTGCGGGTTTTTTTTCCACTTGGTGAGGTTGTGAGATTTTGGGGGCTGCCAGGGTTTGAACACGTGACCTTCGGTCACTCTGCCTCTGATACCATGATAGATGAACCATCTCAACCAAAACCTTAAGGTGATGGTTGAGGCCCATATATTATAGTTATATTCTAATAAGCACATCACAAACACAAGAATGGCTGCCCATAAGGACTTATGTGCTATGACTGTATACACTCCTGTCATAAACGCGAGCAGAGTTCCGTAGAGCGACTGCATAAGTATCAGCACTCTGCGATCAATGAGAAGGAGAGACTTGTCACTGTCGCAAACCATAGACCAGATGAGGCAGAAGAGCACAAACATTGCGTAACACATAGCGTATGTGTCAGCTAGGATGAACACTATGAAGGCTGCCTTTCCGGATAATGTGGCAATTCCTGTATCATTGTTGAACCCGCCTGGAAGCGTGAATCCTGCAGCGAATGTGAGAGTTGCAAGAAGGGCTGCTACTACCGATAATGTGCTTCGCATTTCTCCAGGGGAAGAGGCAGAGCTTTGGTTTGTAGCTCTTCCCAAATTGAGGTTAGTCGGTTGAATGTATGTTGTCCTTAGCCGATGGTTTATACCAATGCGTTTACACATTGCATCCTGCAGTTATTTTTACGGAACTTATATGAGACAAGCTAATCTATGAGAATAAGTGAATAACCATTAAATCTATACTTAAATGATGATTATATAAGATTTTGCTGGTCTTACATGTAAAATCGTTTCATATAGGAGTCAAAGTTTAACTTGATCATATGCAGTGAGTCCATGTGTACAGTTTTATCATGTAGGTGAAAAATCTATGGCAGTTTTACCGTATGGTAGAAGTTGACATACCCATTCACTGTCTTGGTTACATATCACTACCAGCAAATCTATGGCAGTTTTACCGTTTTTATCCTTGATGCTTCGATCCACCCTATCAGAAGTTAGCCGTACTTCAGTAAAGATTATGTCCTTGCGGCCTATGGCGTGATGCAAAGGTGCCGCACCTTCGAAATCAACAACGTTTTTCATATCTTCTATCATCGGAATTGCTATAAACTCCTTGTACTCTCTGTAAGCTCTAAGTTTGATGTGGTGCAGTGGGATGTCTCTCAATTCAAGGCACAGTTTCCTGAAGTCCGCGCAATGCTTCATGAAAGCGTCAATTGCTGCCAAATGACCATTTTTACACGCATAGGTCCAAGTATATGGTGCAGTAGTGATTGAAGAAGGTTCCATTTTCAGCAGCAATTCTATGAGCCACGCAGTTCCAACCTCTGATGCGGTATCAATAGGTCTCTTCCCATTTTCGTCAGGCTGTTGATCAGCCAGGGTAGTATATCCAGTAACAAATTGGCAGTTCTCTCTGTAGAATCAAGACCACTTTATTAGATTACAGTGGCATCTCAAATATACATAAAGCATTCTGTTGTAGCCTACCTAGAAATTCTATAATATTGGAAGATATACCCTAATAATCGTCATTTAACGGTCTAAAAGACTAAAACAGAGAATAATCTCGTTTTGGTACTCCCTCCGTTTCACATTTTAAGTCGTTTTAGGAAAAATCTATAGTTTCTTGTCCATGTTATTTTTCATTTTCTGAAGCACCAAGAAGTAGAAAAATCGGTAATTTAAGCCAATTTATCACTGGAATATTTAGTTCCGGTTCTGGTTTGTTCAATTTGGTTCGGACAGGACGACCGGATAAAAGCACGGCCCTAACTCACATGAATTGCAAAATTTGTAATTCGTGTGTTTCGGTGAGGTCAACCAAACACCACCTTATTTGATAGGGAATTTTTCGACAACATGACGAGTACAAACTGATGCCAGGAAGGGATTAGTGATCGATCCTCTTCGGTTATTGAAACAATAGTATGTAGTTATTGTACGGACTACAAGCAAGCAGGGACTAAATTGACTGAAACATAAGCTCACAGCGATTGGACAGTAACGAAACACTTTACTCACAAACGAAATTGAAGCTTACAGAGATAAAGAACCAGTCAATCAGTTTAAACAGTCATTACAATATCAGACAACATCAATAACAACAAGCTTAGAAACCGCCATGAAGACGGAGGACAAGAGGGAGGGTAGATTCCTTCTGAATATTGTTTCCCTACTGCTCTCGACCTCCAGAGTGATCGTCTTCCCTGTCAACGTCTTGACGAAGATCCACCCTTGAGACGCAATACCAGATGAAGTGTCGACTCCTTCTGTATATTATAATCAGAAAGGATATGCTCGTCGTCGAGCTGCTTTCCTGCAAAAATGAGCCTCTGCTGATCAGGGGGAACTCCCTCCTTGTCCTGGATTTTGGTCTTGACCTTGACAATGGTGTCGGAACTCTCGACATTAAGAGTGATCGTCCTCCCAGTCAATGTCTTTATGAAAATCTGCATACCACCACGCAGGCGGAGGACAAGGTGGAGGGTCGACTCCTTTTGGATATTGTAGTCTGCCAGGGTTCGACCGTCTTCCAGTTGTTTACCAGCGAAAATTAAACGTTGTTGATCAGGAGGAATTCCTTCTTTGTCTTGGATTTTGGTTTTGACATTGTCGATTGTGTCGGAGCTTTCGACTTCAAGAGTGATCGTCTTTCCGGTAAGAGTCTTAACGAAGATTTGCATCTGCTCATACAAATATCAAGAATATATGAGTTCCATATTATAGGACTGAACCAAATAACAAATTAACATAAATTGCTCGACCGCAGACCATACCAAATAAATTATGGTCCGGTGTAATCCGGACCAAATTGTGTCGTTTGGTTTGGTCTTCAGTTCAGACTAAGTCATTGCATCGGGTCGGGCCCTCCCCACCAAGCCCGTGGAGTGGGCCAGGCTGCTAGAGGAGTGAGTGAGTGACCCAGGCTCGGCCCCGAGGCGGGCCGGGTCTCACATTCTTTTTTTTGCCTAAAACTAGCGGGCCGGGTGGAAAATTTGAACCCAAGCCCAGCCAGGCGAGCCTTCATGGGCCGGATCAATTTTGGCCCGAGGGCCGGGCTGTGCTGGGCTAACCCGTCATTTTCCCATGACTAGTCCAGACCATTGAGTGCAAAACCCTGAATATAATTGAGAATACACGTTAGTGAAACCGATAATATAATTAGAAATTAAGCTTATACTCTGAATGAGGATAAATTTGTTGAAGACGAAGATTATTATGATGAGAATCAATCAAATTGTGAAGAAGATTATTACTCCGTATTAGGGACGTTACTGTGAGTATTTAAACACATTAGTAGGCTTACTTGTTCTAGGATTCATGACATCGTAACCAATTAAAGATAGCCGTCCATCTTTCCGTTCCCTTTCTTGAATGTTTCCTTGAGAGCTAGGTAGCACGAAAACGGACACGGACACAACACAGACACGTGTTACGGCATATCGTGAAATTTAGGACACGAGACACGGCATGTAAGTTTAATAAAATATATATTTTATAGCTATAAATAACGTACGATTTTATTTTTATATTGGTATTTGATATTAAATGTAAATAATTGAAGGTAAAATTTGACTTTGACTATAATTTATTCTCATTTCCCACCCAATTCATCTTCTAATTAATCTCTTTTAGTCTTTCAACCTCTCGTTCTTTATTTATAGGTGTCCGTATGTCCGTGTGTCCGACACGGTGTCCGACACGGGACGGCTAATTAGGAGAAGTGTCCGTGCTACCTAGATTGAGAGTTTGAGACAGTCCAACAAGTTAACGGAGATCTCACGGCGTTAACTTTGTAGTTGGGACTTGGGAGTATTGTTTTTCTTAGGTGATCTTATAGTGTGATTGTACCAAATATATGGTTATTTAACTTCTAGTTAATCGAAAACTATAGAAAAATCGTACAAAGTATCACAATAAGATTTAGTAATGATTTATGTAAGTATTTTTAGTTGAAAGGAAGAAAAAAAAACCCAAGTTAGACTTTATAAAATGTTATGTAGACGTAAACGTTTCTTATAACGGAAACAAGGTTTTTTTTAATAAACGTTGAACTTAAAACAAGACAAAGCATAGATAAGACAGATATTAGCAAAAAAAAAAAATCTTGTATAATCTATGGAAGTGAGATATTATTTAGTCCATTTTAATCTTGAAATGAACAAACGGTCTGAAATAACTAATTATGAAAATAGATGCCTCTAATTATGAACTATAGATAGTACTTCGTACATCTCTTCTTTTAAACAACTTCACTTTCTTTATATGATGAAAAACGGATTAGTGGAATAGTGGATTCACCAATTATTGTGTAAAACTGTTGTACTGGACGACTGCCTAAAATGTGACCCTTTTTATGTTAAATAGTGACCATGTTTATTATTATAAAATGTCCACTTTTAAAAGTGATCACTTATTAACATAAAATCGTCACTATTTATAAGCAAGTGGTTTTGTCGCACTATACAACCGTCGCACCCAATAGCAACTATAGTGAATTACCCCATCTACCTCTCGGGCTTCAAATATTTCGTCGATTGAGCTTCTACTATTGGCTCAATTGCTACTTTGCTCGAAAGTCGGTTGGTGTGAGGGGTAATTGGTATTTGGTAACCAACCACTTGTTTAGCAAACCTCAATATTTTTTTAGATTTATAAAGCTTAACTCCTTTTCAAACATAAGTTAGCTAGGCTCCATAAAATGTATTGATAGGTAGGTCTATGTTCATATCCAAACCAAGTCAATCTTATATAAACTTATTATGCGATTTTGTTTAACTTGTGAGGTTTGTTTTAAATAAATGTTTGTAGTGTTATGGTCGACTTAAATTAAGTTAAAGTATGACACAAAAGTGTATATAGCGTCGTTTGGTTCGCTTTAGAATTTTGAGTGCTTAGTTACTTTTATTTCACATGGTTTTTTTTTAATTAATTGCAAATAAATATGTTTGGTTGGATGAAGGAATGAAATTATGGACAAATTCCAACTTAAATGGGGGACCTTTCTTGTGTTTAGAGTACCGAAAAAATTCTCGGGTTCAAGTCTTACCGGTCCGGACTAGAAATGGGAATCACTAAACAACTTGGAGCAGTCTCGACCGAACACCGGAATCAGTAAAAAACTTGGAGCGGACCGAAATTTTTATTTCCTGTTTTGGTCCGGTCAATTCCCGCCCGGACCGGAGAATGCACACGGCACACCCGTAACATAAGCGCAGCGTCATTGGACAGTAACGAAACATTCTATTCACAAGCAAAATTGAAGCTTACAAAGATAAAAAAAAACCAGTCAATCAGTCATTACTTATGCACACATACTGCAAACTCACGTCAAACACCAACACAATATCAGAGCACATCACCAACAACAACAAGCTTAGAAACCGCCACGATGACGAAGGAAACCGCCACCTTTGATACGCATCACCAGATGGAGTGTCGACTCCTTCCGGATATTATAATCAGAAAGGATTTGCCTGTCCTCGAGCTGCTTTCCTGCAAAAATAAGCCTCTGCTCAGCAGGGGGAATTCCCTCCCTTTCCTGGATTTTGTTCTTGAGCTTGACAACTGTGTCAGAACTCTCGACGTCAAGAGTGATAGTCTTTCCATCTAATGCCTTGACGAAAATTTGCATACCACCGCGTAGACGAAGGACAAGGTGGAGAGTCGACTCCTTTTGGATATTGTAGTCTGCCAGGGTTCGGCCATCTTCGAGCTGTTTACCAGCGAAGATTAAACGTTGCTGGTCTGGGGGAATCCCCTCCTTATCTTGGATTTTGGTTTTGACATTGTCGATTGTGTCGGAACTCTCGACTTCGAGAGTGATCGTCTTTCCAGTAAGAGTCTTAACGAAGATTTGCATCTGATTATACAACAAATTACCAAGAGTCAATCAGCCATTGCATATTAACCAAAAAATGTCATTTAATTTAAAAGAATCAATTGCGGGAAATTCAACTTTCAAATCCTAATTACTCGAAATTATGAGATTACAGCAATATTATGCATATTTCATTTGTTAATTATAAATACTTTTACGATAAAAGTATTTGATAATTGACAGATAGCGATTAGTAGATTGTTAGTTGCATTTGAAAAATAGAGTAAAATTTTATATTTTAGAATATGCACCAATATGCTTGGGTACGGCAGGTCAACCATTCGGACTGGACCGGGTTGTTAGACCCGACCGGCCCAAGTTAATAGGCGGGTTGGGCCGGACTAGTCCTAGTAGTGGTGACCCAGAACCGACCCAAGCCGGGCCTAATAATGCAGGTTCGGGTGACGATGGGTCGAAGAGGGACTGAGTGGGAATTGCTAGGCCTAGCCCGACTCGGGGTGAGATCGAGCCAAGCAGGTTGAGTGGGAAATGGCCCGGTGGGCGGGTCGGGATTGGTCGGGTCGGGTTAGCCCGCATGTTTGACCAGCTCCATGCTAGGTAATTAAGTAGCTGGTAGCATATTGTAAAACATTATGTTGACCCAAATATGTTGTTTCAATATGGTAATATGTTGTTTAGGAAACACTAAAATTAGCATATTGATTGGTCACAGAACCTAGAACTATTAAATATGCTAAAAATCGGTCAATATGACTTTTACCAAACACTTTCTAGTTTCTACAAATCGTGCGATTAGATGTCCTACCGATTAACGTAAACCCTAGATCAGTACACTAATAATAGAACTTAAGCCTTTATATATTACTCCCTCCAATCCAGACCAAATGTAACTTCACTTTTTGGTGGTCAAAATTTTACAAATCGTGCGATCAGATGTACTACCGATTAACGTAAACCCTAGATCAGTACACTAATAATAGAACTTAAGCCTTTATATATTACTCCCTCCAATTCCGACCAAATGTAACTTCACTTTTTGGTGGTCAAACTTTAAAATTTTGACCAAGAACTTCGTTAAAATTATGAAACTTTGAAAGAGAAACTTATATAGAGAGACTTTTTTTAATGAAAATGTCTTTCATAAAGTTTTCACAAAAAAAGTAGATGTGAAGAAAAATATGTTCAAAGTACCGTTTCAAAGACCACCCAAAAGCAAGTATTACCCTGGCCAGGATTGAGAGGAGTACAAGAATTATAAATTGTTAAATCTTTTATTAGTGTTATTATCATAGTATATTATATTAGAGAATGATTTAATACATACTTATTTTATATACAAAAACTATAAAATGATACTATTTTTTATGGAAAAAAAAAATCACTTAAAATATTTGAAATCATTTTATAAATTAAAATCATTAGTTTTATCGTACAAGAATATTTTCAATAGAAACAACTTTATTCAAATTCTCTTGCTTAGTTTTGTTCAATGTTATTTTCTCATGTTAAAATAAAAGACGTGAAATATGAAATATTAATAATATATAGGAGTATCAATTTAAAAATCTATAAATAATAAATTAAAAAGTAAAAGCTCCATATGTATATCGTGCATACATGCGTAGGATTTATACTAGCTAAAATAATTAACAAGAACACGCGTTAGAGAAACTGAAAATAAAATCAGAGATTAAGGTTATACCTTAGAAGGAGATGAAGTTAGGAATTAATTAGGATAAATTAATTAATTAGAATCAATTTGTGAAGGATGAGAGATTGAGAGTGTACTTATGCAAATTCGTAGACTACTTGTTCAAGGATTAAAGCATTGTAAGCAATTAGATATTGACACGTGGGGGTTTTATGACGTGGCTTGACCTAGCCCTATTGTCTTTCCATTCCCTTTCTTGAATGTTTCATTGAGAGTTTGAGACGGTCCAACAAGAAAAAATGGTGTAATATTATAAATGCTTGATGACAAATAAATTTAAATAAACAAAATGAGAAAGAATAAGTTATTTAAATAGGGGTGTAATGATTAGTTCCCTCCAGACATGTATTTTACTTTTATCGCGCTCTTTTTGTAATCTTATTTCAAATTAATTGTTCTATTTCTAAATATCGTAAGTGAAGGTGAACATCTATTATATATCTACTTAAATTAACTTCTCCTTTCGTACTTTTCCAGTTTGCTTAGTATCTTGTACTTAACTTTATTTATTTAGGGATATTCATAATATTTTTTTCATATTTTCTTAAATGACTTTTAGTCAAATTAGGACAATACAAGTTAAGTAGTTGTTAGCTACTTAATCTAATGATAATTACAAGTACACAAATTATAAAAGAAGAATGTTGTACGATGTAAGACGATCCTTTTATTAGTTAAACAGTCAGTTTATTATCAATATAAATAGATAGATGATATGCAAATTTTGACTAACATAATCGTTAAAGTCATGAGGAGAAGGTATGTTTCAAGACCATTTTCCAGCGAATTTCTAAGAAGTTAGGTGGCTAGCAAAGGAGTAAAGGGATGAGTCCTTTTCCCTTTACACACACCAAAAGAAAAAAAATCAATTGATAGATAATTTTGTACATATATAAATATTGTCTCACTAAATTCACTAAATAATTACTTCTTCCTGATCATTAGTTATCTATTTCCATTTTGGAGTGTATCAATGAATAGTTATCTATTTTCTTTTTTGGTATCTTTCAGGTGGAGTTGTATGTTTTGTGTGGTCCAAAATTTACTCATCTTTACTTCCTTAGTCTTTGTGTCAAAAGTACTAGATAAATTTTAATCGAGACGGAGGGAGTATTATTCTCCAATATTCCAAAATTACCTCACTAAAGCTTATGTGGCTTATTTTAATTAAATGATACAATTTCGAAAAATCAAAAGAAATACTCCCATATATAATACAAAATACACGAAGAACCGTTATACTGAATACAATATTCTTATTATTATGGATTACTCGATAGAATAGCATGAATTTGAAAGAGTAGGCATCCTCTCCATTTCTTACAGAAACCGGAGGGTTCATTTCCCTCTCACACCATAATTTCATAGCGTTGTTTTTACCTTTATTATCATGATAATTTTGAATTTTTAGTATGTTCGATCCCTGCAAGAAAAAATCTATATCGTTTATAAGAAATGAACCCTCCATTTCTTTTCGAAAATGGAGATGATACTAATGGAATTTGAAATACTCTAGTTGACTTGAAGTCAATACTTTCCAAACATCTCATCCACCCCTTATATTAACCATAGACTAAGACGACCAAATCATGAAATCAAACCAAAGTCTTCTTAAACCAAAAACACACAACTAAACCCTTAATTAAAAACCCTAATTAATCCCATAATTAATGACAGAACCACCAGAAGGAGGATGTTGTAAGTGTATCTTCAGTTTCACAATCACTTCTTGTTTCACTGCACTTTTCATGTGGCTTAGTTTAAGACCAACTAAACCCACGTGCTCAATTGAGCAGTTTTACGTATATACCCTCAACAAAACCTCAAATTACCAAAATACCACTACTATTAACAACCATACTATACACTATGATCTTAAGCTTAATAACAAAAATAGTGATAAGGGTATTTACTATGATGCCCTTAATCTTACGTTTTATTACAAAGGTAACCTTAGTTTACCTATAGGAAATGGTAATTTTAGTGGTTTTTACCAAGGGTATGGGAAGTCAACTCGTAGGGTAGGGGATGTTGTTAGGAGTTTACGTGGAGGGGTATTTTGGGAAAAGGATGCTACCGAGGCGGTGTCGAAAAATGGGAGTGTTGTGTTTAGGGTGGAGCTTGAGTCGAGAGTGAGGTATAAGATTATGTTTTGGAAGACTAAACGACATCGTTTGGTGGTGGGAGCTGATTTAAGGGTTAATGATCAAGGGAGTTTGGTTAAGAAGAAGAAGAATAAAGGGATTAAGCTTAGTTCTGGAGCAAACATGATTAAGGGATGGTTTAAGTTGTTAATTGCTAGTTTAATTAGTGTGTTAATTGTTGTTGATTTGTTGTAGGTGAAATTGTACTATTGTAATTGATTTATGTTAATTTTAGTTCATTAATCTATTTGTTTTATCTCAAAAAGAAAATCTATTGGTTCTCTTTTTAGACTAAGATTAATTAATACGCGTTCTGTCATAGTAAGTAGTTTATATTTACTTTATTATGCGAGAGAAAAATAAAATAAGTATAAACTATTGACCGAAACGGAGGGAATAACTAACAATTCAAGCTAAAATTGAGTAGACTACAAGTCAACAAGCAAGTCAACCAGTATGAATTAGGATAGTTTGAGGCAGGGTCGTACGGATGCCAATTTCATCATCTGCACCCAATCAAAATGGATGAAACCTGACTTAAATGGATGACAAATGTACGACGGGTGAAACAAACGACGGAAGGATGGTGGGTCGCATGAAGAATCTCACCTGTCATCCATCCACCTCCCAATTTTTTGGGGAGTACATTTACTAAAATCGGTAATATTTAATTAAGTAAACCAAAAAAAATAGAATTCGAAATTAGGGGATTGTTTTATATTATAGATAAAAAAACTAGTGAGTAAAAACGAATAATAGTGAGCTTGACAAAAATCGAAGGTTCTATGTAAAATTAAAAGTTTCGGTTGGTTAGATGAATGACGATCCTTGCTAAACCTACTCGTTCAGTCAGTACTCGGTATGACACAAATACACAATCACGCAATTAAGTGTTTTTCCTAGAAGGAATCCTTAAGCCTCACAATCTTTCGATTGCGTATACACGCTTGCTAGGTTAGTGTTTGGATTTTGAACGAAAATATACACAGAAAAATACATGAAACTTCGGTAGATTATCAGAGAAAAAATAAGGGAAGAGTTACGTTGACCCAAACTTAGTCAAAAGTCAACGGCATAAGAAAATATTGCACGGTAACTAAATAAAAATTTACTTGGTGCAACTAGATTGTGCATGAAATAGTATAGCTTTAGATTGGTTACTTAGAAATTACCTTCTTGCTTGTTTTAAAAGAAAATTATTTAAATAAAAAATGGTGGGAGTTACAATGTTCGCCTCGTTCGATTAGCATAAGAAAATTGAGCTTGTCATCCATCGCCCTGAAATTTTCGATACCAATACAACAAAGTAACTAGACTCGGACTCAAGCTCGCAACATTGCACATTTCCACTTGGACCATGTCAGGGGCTCACATAGTCCCTTACACAACGCTTCCTTATGTGCGCACCCATCAGATCCCGAGGAGCAAAGTAAGCCTTTTGTAGTAACCCACATACGTAAGAATATAAGATTGAGACACGAGTAACATGATAACATCACACGTACCCATATTCTTGAGTCAAGGCATCGTTCACCTCTTTCAACACAATATCCTCAACACAGTACTTTACACCGAGGGATGCAGACTTTTCAAGCATTAGTATTCTGTATCTGTATACAAAGAAGACATACATGAAAAAATATCTTTTATAAATACAAACATACCTATATAAGCACAAAAAATATAACTACAGTGGCTCAAAGGCCCCATCCTAGGTGGGTACCATAAAATAAGATTTAAGTTGCAATCGGAGTGCCATTTAATGACATCGACCAAGTTTTTACAAAATCAATCCGTTGGTCATGATGTCAGTTTTTTCTTCAAATGCTAGGGTCTTGTAATTTTACCTGAATATATATTATACGATTACCTATAACCAGAATTTGATGAATAGATTGAAATCATACTGTTTTCAATACTTTAATCATAACGATGACTGAAACTAGGTAAAAAGCTAACCTTTGGTAGGTTTATGGCTTTATGCTAATCGATGACCTCTGGATAATAGCTTCTCATATCTACGACGAGGGTACTACATCCCAACGCCAAATATTTCCATCTTCACAACAAGCTAAAATGGTGCTGAAACAGAATTACAATACTTCATTTTGTTAGTAGATTTCTACAGCAAGAAATATGGCCTGTAAATTATCTATAAAAAATTACAGTCAAGGATTCACGGTACATATTATTACTCCGTACCTTCCATCAACTGACATGGCAGTTTGCCTGATAGGAGACTTTGACTGAGGGTGCGATAGCCTGAAAGATTAATCAATGGTAACAACGAGTCAACTCAAACAAGTAGGATAAAGAATTGTACACTCTGGGACAGTGGGACTGATTGGGGACATCGGTCTCATGGTAGGACGAACTAAAGGCTCGGGATTTTTAGCGAGCTTTTAAGCATCCACTTTAAAACTGGCTCGAAAACTTCCAAAAATGGACAAAGCTAATATATAAAAGCATACTTGGCGATGAGAACTGGAGGACAAGATTGCAGCTCCCAGACATAGATCCTTCCCTCCCTATTGCCTGAATAACATAGCAGTATAGAACTTCAAGTAACATACATGATGTTGAATTATCCAACAATTGACACGAAGCAAAAATTTGTATGAGAAAATCTAGTTGTTATTTAAATTTGGTTTAGTGGTTTGATGGTACATGAATATAAATGGGATGGTTTCAGAATTCACAATACATTGACGTGAAAGCGTCGGCTACGCGACTAATTGACTAATTGTCAAGGGTATGGACTTTTTCCGTCTTTTATCAACAAAAATATACACCAACTCACAGATATAGTACCTGCAGCTGCTGCAGTGTAATGAAAATCACATGAGAACTTTATGAACCAAATATCACAGTCAGGCACAGGGTATTTCTGAAGGATGTCAACTGAGCCCTGAAAAGTATGGCGCATCACACAAGTTATTTTCACCCTAGACAAAATACAATCCTGAATAACGCATTCAATCAAAAATGCATGTTTTATCAGCGACTGCTATAATCACGAAAGAATTATACTCACCTCACCAGGAGATTGCTCCTTCATTATTGGTTCCCACAGTACGATTTCATTGTCAACACTCTACAAAAATAGACAAAGATCAGAGGCATGCTATATTGCTGTTATGAAAAGTTGAAAACTTTTCTAAATTCCCCAAGCCATCTTGTCCAAAGAGAGAAGTTACAATCACAAGAGAAAAGGACTAAGGACATACCTTAGAAAGAACAAAATCCCCAAGCCATCTGGTGCAGTCAACATAGTTTGTATGAACTGCGGCAAGGAATATCTGCGACATTTGCAAACTGTTGCATGCAGGCAGAGGGATAGAGAACAAAGCAAAACATAAAGAGGATAGGGAACGATACATGAGAGCAGAAACAAGTCTGCTTGAGAGGATTTAGAAGATCAAGGAAAAAGAGTAGCAACTTACTGGGAATTGCACATATTTTGTGGGGAATTTCGAAGGAAGGTCTTTCCATGTGAAAGATTTTTCCACATACGGCCAAAACTCTGCATCAAGCTTTTCAAAAATTAGGGTGGGACAAAAGGGGCAGTGAAGTATTTTAATATAACATAGAAGAAATATCATTAGTAGCACTTTGCCAACATGGTTCATGCTTACTATTTTTTTTTCCTCCGATGCAAAATCGGCCGAAGCCCAGTTTATGCCTATGAATGTTTAGGAGTTCAAGAATTACAAGTTCTATTGTATTATCAATAGCACATGATATGGCACACATACATCAACATAGGTTATTGACTTATTATCCTTAAAACCATTTTTTATAGGTTACGGTTCACTTTTTACATCATTGATCACTTGTGTTTTGAGAATTTACTCGAATCAAAAGAGTTAATAGATATGACATATTGAAATGGCAAGTGATTCATTAATAATCGAAGAGGCTTAACTCCGCTGTACAAGAAATAAACATACAGAATTTCTATTCCTCAAAACAAAGGTAAGATCATTACCCTTCATTGACCAAATTTTAACTGTGTTGTCCATCCCACAGCTTGCGATTCGGTGTTCATCAGAAGGATGGAAATCCTGAGGGAATGAAAGCAATATCATCATTGTATGAGGGTCACAATAGGAATAACTGACAAGTAAAAGTGTGAGCCATGCAAGAAGCGGCATCTCAAACCATCTTATAAAAAACTCACCACGCTCAATACTTCATTTCGATGACCCCCAGCTCCAGCAAATATCAAAATACAAATTCCAGTATGAACATTCCATAACCGAACCGATTCATCCTGAACAACTATTAACATGAGTAATAAACTCCATACATGTTCAAAAATCATGTTTTTGGTATTACTTACTTTGCTTGCGGACACTATAAGTGATGGATTCAAAGGCTGGGTTTTTATTTCATTAATTGAGTCCCCGTGACCAACATAACTCTGCAAACATTCACAGGAAACAATTGAGATATATAAGCTCGGGGGAAAAAAGAAAAAAGAGAAAAGAAAAGAAAGCTAGGAGAACTCAAAATTAAATAAATGAGATTCCCATCCATCCCGGCCCTACTCCCCTGGAAAACCGATTTGCTCAAAGACGCAGGCACCCTGTTACAAATCTTCATCACAGTAAACTAATACACTGTAATAGTGTAGCACTAAGGCTGAAATGATGATCAGTTCACGGTTCATAAAGCCCCACGATGCCAAGTAAAAGACTTGCAAAACATACCTTGTGTATCTTCTCATTTGCAGCATCAATTACACGTATAATGCCATTGCTTCCTCCAGCGACAAGTAATGGTGTACGGTCAACATCACAAGCCCAGCTGACAGTATAGAAAGATTCCTCCTTCTGATTCACACAACATCCTTTGGCTTACATTTTTACCACGAAATAAAGGAGAATATTTGAATTCAACCAAGTACTAGTATATTGTGTTGAGAGGATGGAAAACTTCACTTACATCCTCATCAATGAAAGATTGTAGAACTGCAATTGTGCCACCTTCTAGACATCTATAAATTGTCACCTAGAAATACAAAATAAATAAATATTAAAAGCCACTAGCCACCCTAAAAAGACTATTGGGCAAAACTACATCCGTTTTTTTTAAATTATCCCCAAGCAAAACAAAGAGTAAAAGCAAGCAACTTTACTCTCCCGGCCACTGGACAGCAGTTAGCTCACTAAATGCCATCCCCTAGAGACTGTAATTCTAACTCCCCTTTAGATATAGGTGCCGGCTACATTGACTAAACCCACAATCTACGCAAGTTGGCCAGCTTGAGCAACACGATGGTCATTCTTAATTTCGAGTTTTGCCACATACTTTCATAAACCCCAATATTTAAGAACTCGCTTAACTAGTGGAAGAACCTATATACGGAGTATGTTATTTAAATGGATCCACTACAAACATTCCACCTCTCTTCCTCTAAACACGTTCTCATATAAGAACTACTCCAAAACTCCAAAGTTCTCGCTTTTACAAACCCACTGCCTCCACTAATGGAAGAACTCGAGAATTTTGGTTCTTATCGAAGAACCCCAGAAACAAAAACATCCATTGTTGATTTTCTATATGCAATCGCTATACTAAAGTACACGATATAACATTACCGACATTACCTCAGTGCCTTAAAGCAGCTCCCGCCTAGACGACTAGGCCGGGGCAAATATACACACACATTAACTAGGGTTTTATAACACCAATCAAACCCTAACACCCAAAATGTGAACTACAATCAATGATCATCCAATCACCCAAATACGTAATTACATCACTCAAGAACACAGCTTTAAATACTGCAAAAGATGAAAACTTTAATCAACACTAAAGATCACAACTTTGAATACAATTTCACTCTAACTAACACACAGCTTAAAACCCATTATTCCAAACACTTAATTACTGTAAAATATGATAACTTTAACCACTTTAACCCTTCAGTAAAACCCAGAAAGTCAATAATCAATCGTAGGAATAATCAATTAACCTCAAAAACTATAACAAACCCAAATTTAATTGAACAGTAAAAATAATGAGGTGAATAAAAGTTACCCGGTTACCACCAACGGTGGCGAAAACATTGTAAAAACGGGAATCAATGAAGTTGAAAACGACGGCGTATAGAGGGCGTTTACCCTCAGTAAGACGATTGGTAACTTTGTAGTCTTTCTTTTTGGGTGTATTTAGTGAACCCACCACTGGTTCACATCCAATTGCTATTTTCGCCATTTTTATTTTGATTTTGCTTGCTATTTGCTATTTTTAACTGATAAATAAGGGGGTTAAGGAGACACAGAATTGTATTTAAACTCTTGAGAGTTTGGAATATGAGACTGTCAAAAACAGGATTTTAAAAGTTTGTGTCTTTGGTTTGTCTCACTATATGTTGTTTTCTCGATTTTTTTTTTTAACATTTTAATAAGGCCTTATTCTTTTCGGTCGAATAGAGCTGAACTCTACTTATTGGACTTGAAGTGAGTCGAGTTGAATTGAACTGAAATTGACTGAAGTGAGCTGAATGAGGCTAAACTGAGCATATTGGGGATGAGCTGAAATTATCGTTTTTACTTTCACACTTCATAATTTCATACGGATGAATACACTCGGTATTGCAGTCATAGAACATGAATATGCAGCTACTCAAGAAAGAACAGAGGTAAACATGGACGATAAGTACCGTAAGAAGAAAATGACTGAAGTGCGAAATAAGATAGCTAAAGAGATATGGCAAGCTTGTGGTTATGAGTACATCAACACACAGATGATAATGATGATGATGATGATGTAATACCACGAGTGGAAGAAGATAATTCGCAAAATTACATATAGTTTTATTTTCTTTGAATTATTGGTTTGTATTAACTATTAAATTATTACAATATTATTTGGTTTGACTTCTGAAACTTGATCTGTTTTACCTGCTTTTTCACTTAACAACAACAACAACAACAACAACACCAACACCAACATCAACAACAACACCAACACCAACATCAACAACAATAACAACAATAATAATGTTATTGATCACTATTACTTATGGTATTATACTATTATTATTTTTATTTTGTTGTTGTTGTCGTCTTCATTATTATTATTATTATTATTATATTATTATATTATACTATTTTTATTTTTATTTTTATTTTGTTGTTGTCGTCGTCATTATTATTATTTTATTTATTTATTTTTTAAAGGATGCGCGCAGTTTTTATTGATAGAAAATTAAAGTTTACATGAAATTGGTGGGAAGCCGAGAGACAATCTCGGCCCCCACCCCCTTAGCAACAGCAAAACTAATTCTAGTAAAAATATAAGCGGTCACCCGAGCCTCTACATCCTGAGATATCGAGAATTTCTGGATCCGCTTAAGCAAGTCAACAACATCCAAACCCAACTCCCCATACTTATTAATTATTATTATTATTTTATTTTTTTCATTTTCATTGAAAGAAAAATAAAAGTTTTTTTTTATTATTATTAAAATTATTATTATTATATTAAGGTTGAGTCGAGCTAAATTTAAGAGAGCTGAACCGAGTTGAAGTCAGCTGAAGTGAACTGAAGTGGGCTGAGTTGAACTGATCGAAGTGTCTGAAGTGAGTTGTGAGCTGAGTTGAGCTGAAATTAAGCTGAAAAGAACATGGCCTAGATGACTCTTTGAGTAATACTGTTGTACTCGAACGTAAAACCAATTCCCCTTTAACTAAAAGAATGAGCGAAGTAGAATTTTTTTCCCCCGCTCAATTTTCTTAGTATTTATCGGCCCTTTATTAAATGACATTCCATAAAAACATTGTATAAATTGGGTTTACATGTACTTAAATTTCTTTACAAAAGTGGTATATGTCGATAGTTTTTTGTAAGGTTTCGTACATAAAAGCAGAATATGACAAATCCATTTCTATTAAAATATTAACTATTGTATAAGACGGTCTTGTAATATAAGACGACTCCATTGTACAAATAAAAAGACATCTCATTTATTAGAAATAAATGATCGTTTTTCTTTTTAAACATAAAATGATCATCTCATAATAAAGCATAATTTCTTTAGCGCGCACTACAAGGAAAGATAGACCATTTTTTATTAATATAAGTTAAGTGTATTCATTTAATGTTAATAAATGAGTTATTTTTTTTCCAAATTGAAACCATCTCACAACATAAGACATTCTATTCAAATACTATCACTTTAATTACTAATATTTCTACACATCATAATCTAAAATACCATGGAGTAGCGAGCACGGGATTTGTACTAGTTTGGAGTATAATAAGAAAATTTTCAATTTAGTACCTAGGTTTGAACTATATTCACTCTAATTAATATTATGAGTTTTGAAAAAGTAAAATTAACAAAATTTCAATTTAGTGACCTAAACTATATAAATATATAATAGTCAACTTTTATCTTGATTATTAGTACATTTTTAACACAATAAAGTTTAAAATAAGTTATTAAATCAGATACTATTAAATAGAATAATAATATAATATTGAAAAAAAAAGGTTGCTGAAAATATATTTTTTAATATAAAATATTAAGAATGTCTTGCATAAGTCACCAAAATAATGGGAAGTATTTGGAAAAAATCTTATATAAATATTTTAAACATAGGTCACCAAAATATGTTGAAAAAGTTTGTTACGGAGTATTATATTTTACATAGGCCATCAAAGTTTAATTGTACATTTTACGAGCTCGGAAAAAGTACAAATAAGCTCATTTAAATATGTTACCATTGTATAATGCTCTTATAGATGAGGTGTATAATCCTATTTACGCAATATAATAGCAATGGAAGTCGTGGCACCGATCGATCCCTTTCCCCCCTCCTAGGTCAATGACAAAATGACTATAGAGACAATATCCTTTACTTTTGAAAATTGGTTCAAAATTATTAGGCGTATATAGGTAAGGAACCTAATGAATTAACCCCCAATAAAAACAATTCAGAAATAAAAACCGTGTGAATTGGAGAAACATTTTTTTATTACGACCAAGAAACAAGAAAAAAAAAAGACTAGCAAGCACGTCGTTGTAGAGTGTAGACGTTTTATAAAAAGTATGAAGTATGGAGAGTGTGTAGACGTTTTATAAAAGTATGAAGTATGGAGAGTATGGAGTATTCTACCTGATATTTTCTTTTTTTTTTGCATATTGTACATGTTACCCCTTTTTTTCTAAAAAATAACTTTGACCGTGTATAATTTATGGTCATGAATTCAGAACGTGACAAATCTTTTTTTTCAATATGCTTTTCTTCTCGAGATCTTCGATTTGAAAAAAAAATCGTTACTTTATAAACTCGTAGCCATGAGATATCGTCGGTCAAAGTTTATCTGGTTAAAATAGTTTGACTATCCATACCTCTTGAAACATGTTCATAAAGTGACAATTGTTATTTTTCCAAATCGAAAATATTGAGAAGACGATCATTTTGGAAAAAAGAATCGTCGCGTTCCGAATTAATGACCATAAATTATACGCAGTCAATTTTTTTTTTTTGAAGAAAATAAGGGTACCTTTTAAAAAAACAAAACAAATGTAAGGGTACCAGGTAAAATATCAGTAAGTGGATTGTACATCTGATGTACTACCACATATAATTTAGTTTTTGAGCTTTACAATAAAAATTTTGAGTATAGTATAGTTCTACTATAAAGTTTTTGCGTTTATTAATTTGAACATTAAGCTCAAAAAAATTACGATAAAACTCAAAAAACATCATATATAAGATGTAAAATTTAATTTTTAAACTTTAAAAAACTCGAAAAAAATGCACAAAAACTCAAAACCATACCACTCTGAGGTAGTACCTCCGATGTATAATCCTTTTTCCCGTAAAATATCCCAAAAAAGTATTAGAAATTGCTTCGCAACAAAAACAATACTATAAACAATTAGGAATTGATACTTGGTAATGCACATCATAGTATATATACTCCATCATAGTGTAGAAGCATTATTAAGCAAAGAGTTGACAAAAAAACAACCTAGTTCAACTTTTAAGGAGGAAGAAGTAAAAGTACTCTGAGTTGTAAATGGATCCAGCATTGAGGGAAGCAGCTACAAGCGGAGATGTCGATTTCCTTAAAGACGCCTTTTCGAAACAACCATCGGAGTACTTCCTTACTCAAACTCGAAAAGGCGAAGACGACTCACTTGGTGGGAACATCTTTCACTTAGCCGCATGGAACGCTAAAGACGAGTTTATCAAAGAAGCTATGAATATACTACCCAAAGATATTCAAAAACAGCTTCTTTTCCAAGTCGACGAAGATTTCAACTGGACCCCGTTTCACGGCGCTGCTGTAAAGAGCGCCGCGAGCTACGAAATTGTCGTGCTTATGAAACAAATGTATGCCTCATTTTCATTGTCGTACAAGGACGAAGATGATGGTCGTCTCGTCAAGCCGTGGTTAGCGTTGACTAACAAGAAGATGACGGCGTTGCACTTGGCTTTGGAAAATGATAAGGAGAATGAGAAATGTGCGATTGAGATATTGTTAATGGATCCCGAGTTTGCGAGTTGCACCATTGTTGATACAACTGGTAATACTCCGCTCTTCTATGCACTCAAGAATGGGTTCAATGGTGTTGCTGAGATGATCTTGATGTCCCCCATATCGTCTTCAGCTCCTTCCTCTCTTTTCTGCACCAAAGCTATCTTGACTCCTTTTGGTTATGCCTCTGTTTCCTCAGGTCAAACGCTACTCTCTCGTTTATTTGTTTACGTATTTTAGGGTTAATTTTAATAAGAATGGATAAATGATTGATACGAATTAAGGTAGAATTAATATACGGAGTATCATTTTTCATTGTCTATATTATCTATAGTAACAGGTTTAGCGATGGTTGCTCCCACGGCGGATAAGTTTTTCTGAAGTTTTTCGTTAAAACTTTCAAATTTTTTCTCAGTGTATCTTATGTAGTTATGTCATTACTTGTTTGTCCCTTAATGGCCTCTCTTTTGATTATCTAGATTCAAATTCAATGGATCCAAAACTTTAAGAAACATATTTGAACCGGTATTTAAGAATCTATGAATTGGACTTAATTTAACCCAAGTTATCCTTATCCTTTATTGACAATGTTAGGTTGTCACCGAGTATTTTTGCATACACTTAAATAGGACTATTGGTTATAATTTGTTTATAAATTCTCATTTCAGAGGAGATGACCTATTATTATATTGCTTTAGACGGATCAAACGCCTTCACAAAAGCAGCAAGTGAGCAAGTGGAGGGATAATTGATAATCTCTCCACTTGCTTTTTTTGTGAAGGGACTTGACCCGTATAAAGTAATAAGACGGGTCGTCCGTGTGAAATAAGACCAAGTGTAATTTGTTATCATCTAGCAACTCACGTATTCTTATGAAGGGTCATCTAAATCAATTTGTTTGCTTATTACGTTGGGCGTTCATTTGTTAAAATCAAGTGGTAAAAAGTCAACTCATACAACAAAAACTATTCCAAAAAAATAAGAAAATTGATTCCATGATGACAAGAGTTTTCTTTAATTAATGTTCGAAAACATGTTTATTCCCTATATACATGTGATGTACTTGTATGTAGGTATAGTATTCCCACCATATACTCCGTATTAAAGTCTCCTTAAGCTGATTGTCCTATGTATCTCCGTCTTAACCACGTGACTAAGACCTAATTATTCTAGGTAATAATTAAAACGAAGAACTACTCTATAATTCCGTATATATTATATGGGTCGTAACCCCGGTCATTTCTTCGGTTCTTATCTAACTCGTCAAAGTTTGTTAAAAACAGAGGTTGTATTAAGGTTGCTGTTCAAAAAATTCGTAGAATGGTTAGACAAGACTGATGACAAGGGATTCACAATACTTCATAAATGGGCAGAGGATGGTGAAGCAAGGCCATGTAAGCTACTTTTAGAAGGCGGCGATGTTGGTGAAGCGAGAACCAAAATATTTAAACATAAGATTTCCGAGAAAGAAAAGAAGGCATCTGAAACTCCATTGCATATAGCCTCGAGGAAGAAGGATTCGGAACTAGGACAAATATTGATACGCGGTTATCAGCGAGAAGTGAGTGAAAGCGAGAGTGAAATCCAAGAGTCAATGGCAGTAGAATGTCCTCCTTGGAAAGTAAAGAATAGTTATGGAAATACACCATTACATTCGGCCTTGTATGCAACGTCAAAACATCAGGAACTTGCATTACAGATACTGTCTATTGATCCAACATCTTGTAAGATTCGTAATAACAAGGGTGAAAGTCCCTTTTTTCTCGCTGCAAGGTCAGGTTGTGCTCGAGCTGTGGATGCAATTATGAAAATTGAAGAGCCTCGTTTCCAAATGCTTCGTCGCAATGATGGAACTACTGTGTTTCATGGTTTGTCCGCCTGTCCAGGTTCAATTCTGTAACTCTGATGCAGTTGATCGGTTTTTATGTTTCATTTGGAAATGGGTGTTTATTTTCGCGGAATGATTTAATTTGTTTGAATAAGATAAGTTCATCATGAATGCAGAGAAAACTGGCAGAAGGTTACTCGAGAAGTACTGGTGGCTCATCAACTTGCGAGATGATTCAGGAAAGACGGCCCTAGACTATGCCAAACAATCAAACACTCTTTGGCTAGTAAATTTGCTGACCAACCCGGCTCTTATAAAAAAGGAAGAATTTGATTGGATTGAAGCTTGTAAACGAGAAGAGACAGCGGCTGTTCTTGCCTTCATTGACAACTGTCAGGACCTACAACAGGCTTGTCGACGAGAAAATGACACCCCATTACATCATATAAAACTACCCACTTATAAAGAATATCTTAATTTCCTCAAAATTCCGTCTGTAGCAGAGCTTAAGAACACAACGGATCATGATGGTGCTACTCCATTGCACCGTGCAATAGAGAGAAAGGATATGCTCCTTGCAAAAGTGCTATTACTTGATGATGGGGTCGAGAGGATCATTCCGGACCATAATGGCAGGACTAGCATGCACTTGCTCGCCAAGCTTTGCAAGGATAACGACGATTGGGTACGTTTAAACAACCTAATTTCCGTAAAGAAAATACTGAGTATTGTATAAAAATTGATGATGTTTGAAATAACCTGCAGGAGAAAATGTGTAAGCTGATCAAAGTGAACCCGTACTTGAAAACATCGTATATTCAACCAGGGACTAATTTGGATCAGATAAGAAACACTCTTTCTGTCGTTGCTGCGCTTTTAGCGACAATAACATTCGCGGCGGGATTCACTCTTCCGGGTGGCCTTGACAGTAACAATGGGGAAGCTCTTCTCGCAAAAAACACGGGGTTCATAGTATTTTTACTGGCGGATGTATATGCAATGTGTACTTCCATGCTGGTTCTGTTCTGTTTGATATGGTCTATGGTTTCAGAACCCGACATGGCTCGGTTATTGGTCGACCGAAGTGTGTTCATTCTAATGCAGTCGCTATATGGAACCTTGTTAGCGTTTATGGCTGGGATTTACACTATGATAAAACACAGTGCCTTATGGGCGGCCATAGTTATCTTCGTCATGTGCTCAATCATTGCAGTTTCGGCAAATCGGTCCATTTTAAATAAGTTGATTGTCAGGTTGGTTCCTGCAGCTGCAAATAAAGAAAAGCCAGATCGACTGCGGTTGCTTGAAGAGGTAAGAACATGTTACAAAAACGGTCTTACACCGTGAAATCGTCCCATTGTGTAAAAGACAACTCATTTATTAACTATAAATGAATAATTTTTTTTTTACAAAAATGGACCGTTTCATAGTAGTAGACCGTCTCATTCTATAAATTACATTGTTTTTCTCCTCTAATTGTTTTAATTGTATTATCATACTTCTTTCAGGGTAGTGCTGGTGCATCTTCAGCAGAGAACATTACCACAATTAAAATAGAGTAAACCCGTGTCAAAGAAGTTGATATCATAATCGAAACGAATTAACCTCCACTTCAATGGATTTACAGACCCGGGTGACGATATCTCATTTTTCATCAAGAATATGTACCGTTTGTATGTTACACTAAATAAGTGGCCTATGTTGTATATATTACCTTATATTAACCCTCAACTGTACTTCACTGTATATTTTGCGGTGTTTTTATTACTTGTGTAAATTTGGGCTTAATTTGTGATACATCCAACCTAATTAAGATCCTCTCTATTTCCTAAAAGAAATGGAGATGTCAATAATTCTTATAAACGGTCGAGATTTCTAACTCAGATTTGATAGCAAATGTCAAACGATCTTACTCATATTTCGTATGTTTGCCTATAATTTTAGGCAAAGATAAAGAAGATCGACAAACCAAATTAAGGCGGGGTCTCTATTAAATGAAGTCATCTTAACAATGATACTCGTATTATTAGTAGTAATAACTTTGACTATACAACCATTTGTATTATGACTGTTTATAGCTTTTGAGCTTTATATGGATTAATACATTATTTGAGCTTATATATACATTTTAATGCTTTAATGGAAAGAATCTGAACTCTTTTATATAAATGTTATACTCAAAATATTATAAAAAAACTAAAAAATAATAGATATAAGCTCAATTAAATTTTGATTTTGACACCTAAAAAGTTAAATCTGCTATGATTATAAAATGTTTTTGTACAACCGGCTAATAGTAGCAATAGTTAGAAGTTTTAGAACTCCCTCCTTGGTCATTGACAAAATGACTGTAGAGACAATATCATTTACTTTTATTTTCTGAATTTGTCCAATTTTTTTAGCTTTACTACGGGAACATATCAAATAAAAGACCAAGCAAAATGGTTGACAAATATACAAATCAATAAATTTATACTTTCATACACCCCTCGCTCGACAATCCTTTAATCGAATTGGGACGTCAACATGATCGAAAATTGATACCATACGCGATAATCATTTAAACGAAAAAATAGCAAAAACCTAAGCTGATGGTTATGAAGTATGAACAAGTCAATGTTTTAGCATCTAATTTAAAGCACTTTTTTTTTGCAAGAGGAAAATTATTAGAATTTGAGAGGGGAAGAACATAAAGGTAATCGTTGTGTTATTAATAATTCGTTCGTGTCTCTATCAATTACATAAGAGACGATATATATATAATAGTCAACATAACACTACACTAGACTTATATCTCGAATCTTCTTTATTTGGTAAACTTGATACTATTCTATGATACCAATATATTATTCCGATATTCGGTATAATATAATATACCCTAATATCTCTAACAAATATATATACTCATACAAGCAATAAAAGGAGATGTGAGCTTCCTCATACAAGCAATCTCAAGAAAACCTTTTGAATACTTCCTTGCTCAATCCTTCAGGGATGAAAACGACGATAGCATTGCAGGAAACATCTTTCACCTCGCTGCAAGGGCGAACAAGGTGGACTTCTTCAAGGAGGCCATAAAAAGCCTTAACAAAAAAGACAAGAAACGACTCGTCTTTGAGGAAGATGTGAATAAGTGGACACCTCTCCATGTAGCAGCTATAAAAGGCATAAACCATGAGATTGTCCAATTAATACTGGATTTCTATGCAACCTTATACACAGATAGAAGTGTTATGAAACCGTGGTTGGCACTGACTTTGAGTCAGAGGACGCCGCTGCATGTTGCCTTAGATAGCAGTAAGGAGAACGAGAAATCTGCAATGAAGATATTGTTGATGGATGTTGGATTACTGAGCAGAATGATTGACAAGGATGGTATCAGCCCGCTTTTTCATGCACTCAAACATGGGCTCAATGAAGTAGCTGAGATCATCTTGGCACGTCGCTTGTCCAGTATTAGTTTCAGCGGCAAATATGGTGCCACGCCTCTTCATTTCGCCCCTAATTGCTCCGGTATGCTCCTTTGGTTTACAATCGTGAAACCTATACGTCGTTTGGCTGATCAACAAACTGCAGTTTCCTGTGAAAATCCAAATTGCAGGATTAAATTTGTCAACGAAATTCTAGTGAATTTAGCTAGACTGTTTGACAATTAGTTAAGTCAGCTTATCAATGTGCGCTTGTTCTCCCTTGTGATGGGGAAAATGTGACCATTTTATGATAAAAAGTAATCATCCACAAATTCTTATTTATCAAATAATGATTACATTTCTCCGTCACAAGTGTGAATTTGTGATCAACGTGAATACTAAATTACTAACATCTGGGAACTGTAGAGAATGTTTACAGGTTGCTGCTATATAAACACCCAGATCGAGTGCGCTGATACAATAGATAACCGAGGATTCTCCGTGCTTCATCAATGGGCCAAGATAGGCGGGGCCTGGCCGTGTAAGCTACTTTTATCAGGTCGTGACTATTCAAAAGCGAGGACAAAATTCTTCAAGGACTTAGTTTGCTCCACAGACAAAAAAATGGCAAGAACCCCCTTACATATTGCCGCGGAAAACAAAGTAACAGAACTAGGGCAAATCTTAGTACGGGGATACCAGGAACAAGTGACTGCAGGCCAAGGGGAAATCCAAGAGTCGGTGTTAAATGGATGTCCACCTTGGACCATTAAGAACAAATCTGGCAACACACGGATACACATGGCCTTGAACCCGAAGGCCAAACATGAAGAACTTGTACCGGAGATCTTGTCAATTGATCCAACATCGCATAAGACTTGCAACACCAAGGGTGAAAGTCCCTTCTTTCTTGCTGTCAAGTCAGGATGTGAAAGAGTCGCTGAAGCGATATTGAAGATCCTATATATGACATATTGCGTCGCAATGACGAAGCAACTATTCTTCACTATTTATCCTATTGTTCACACCTAAAAACATCACATATTCAACCCGGGATCAATTTGGAAACGAATGCAAACCACCTTATCAGTTGTTGCTGCACTATTAGCGACAATTACATTTGCAGCAGTATTCATTGGTGGCTTTAACAGTAACAACAATTGGATTTCCCTTCTTGCAAACTCGCCACGTGTCGAAATATTTTTACTGGCGGATGTGACGCAATCTGTACTTCCATGTTGGTTCTCTTCTACTTGATGAGGTCTATGGTTTCGAAACCCGACATGGCTCAGTTATTGGTGGCTCATTGAAATCTGAACAGCTAGGACTATTTTGCGTAATGCGACTGCAAAATCTTGTTGTTAAAAAAATTATGGATCCGCCAAGGCGCCATGTAGGTCCCAAATATCGACAGAGGATGTCTCATTTTCGGTCCACATATAAAACATAGACCCCTTATTTAGTGTAACATACGAAAGATACATAGTCGTATTTATTTTTTGCCTCAAGTTAAAAACGAAAAACCATACTCAATGAGCAATAAGAAGGCAACTACCGTTTTGTTTAATGTCACTCAGCTACAAGCTAATTATATGAGTACTTTACTACTCACTTTCTCACAAATTGAGTGCCAATTCGGGGGTTGGATGTTCAGTTTTGCAAGAATTCGGGCCAGGTCCGCTCATTTCGAGTTCAAGTCATTTTCATGTTGGTTGTTATCAAGTTGTGTGTGGATTATGGTCAATATGGGATAATCTATCTCCGGGTCATGTTGAATAGGTCCTGATAAATTCGGGTTTCTGGTCGGATTTGAGTCCTCAATTCGAGTGCAGGTCGAGTTCACGCATGGTCATTTAGGTCAGGACGTCAGGTTAATTTCCATTAATATAAGAAAATGATACCGTACAAGCAAATTTACTTTTGGAGGGAACAAATATCACAAATACTCCCTCCGTCCCGGTCATTTGTTTACCATTTCCATATTAGGGTGTCTCATTCATTTGTTTACCTTTCTATAATAGGAAGATTATCTATGAGTAATGTGATCACCCAATGGGACAATTGTCCACTTGTCATTCATCTAGTATAACCACAAATGGTCCCCTCCCAATTTCTTAATAATTGTGCCAAAAGGAAAGGTAAACAAATGACCGGGACGGAGGGAGTAGTTCCTAGACGAAGACAATATGAGACCCCGTTCTCACATGAATTAGAAACGTGATCACAGAATTCGAATCGATATTAGAGTCGCTCATTCAGAGTCAACTTCTGAAACATTAATCCTAACCCATTGAAAATTAACCCGCAATATGTACCCTGATAAGGTTAATTTACCTAAGAGATGAACATATATTTTAATTACACAAAATTTGGGTAAATTGTACGGAGTAACTTAGTGTAATAAAGAAGATTGAAAGAGGATATAGCAGTATGTCCATATACAGTAGGATCTATACAAATTAAAGGTGTGATAACGTCCCTCAGAAATTCCTTATAGCACTCGATTTTATCATTAAGGGATTAAAATATTGTAAATATATGCTCTCACGAGATTTTGGAGTAGCATTATCAGTACCCTAAAGCTTGTATCACCACTGGAGGTTCAGGGTAATCGGGATCAATTAAATGTATGATAATTCTCCAGCGTTGATTTTCTCTCTTTTACTAAAGCCATGTTTCTCCTAAGTAAATGGACCAGCATTTCCCTGAAAGTGGCAATTCAGTTAAAACAATTATTAGTAGAACGTAAAAACGAAAAGCTTACTAAAAAATTAAGCAATCGTGAAGTCAAATTATATGCTCCAGCAATATTTTCGTACCTCTTCAAGCATCCGCATTCGATCTTGCTTTTTTGTATCTGCAGCAGGAACTAACATGGCAATCGCCTTGTGCAAAATGGTCCGATTTGCTGAGATTCCAACGATTGAGCACATGACAAAGATAACTATGGCTGCCCACAAGGAACTGTGTTCTATTACAGTGTAGATGCCGGTCATAAATGCTAACAAGGTGGCATATAAAGACTGCATTAGTATGATCACACTTCGATCGACCAATAATCGTGACATGCTGGGTTCAGCAACCATAGACCACACCAAGCAAAATAGGACGAACATGGAAGTACACATTCCGTATGCATCTGCTAATAAAAATACTAAAAAAGCTGCTTTCTTTGCAAGAAGGGCTTCCCCATTGTTACTGTTAATACCACCAGGTAGAGTGAATCCCGCTGCAAATGTAATTGTCGCTAAAAGTGCCGCGATAACAGAGAGAGTGTTTCTTATTTGATCCAAATTGGTCCCTGGTAGAATATATTTTGTTTTCAGGTTTGGGTTCACTTTGATTAGCTTGCACATTTTGTCCTGCAAGTTGTTTCAAACAATCAAACATCGTCATTTACTTATAAGCTTTGCGAGTATTCACTCAACATAATTTTGGCTGTTTAAACCTACCCATTTGTCATTTTTCTCACAAAGCTCTGCGAGTAAGTCCATAGGAGTTGTGCCATGATAGTCTTCGATGGTCTTCTGGACGTCGTCATCAATTAAAAGTGCCTTTGCAAAATTTATATCCTTTCTCTCGAGTGCACGGTGTAACGCAGTTGCGCCATCATGATCAGTCATGTTCTTAAGCTCTTTGATTAATGGATTTTTAAGTAAGTTTTGGTAATCTTTGTAAGACGGTAGTTTGATGTGATGTAACAGGGTATCATTTTTTAGGCGACAAGCCCATTGAAGGTCTTCACATGTTTCGACAAAGGCAAAAACAGCAACGTTTTCTTTTCTTTTACAAGCACCAACAAAATCAAAGTCTTCTTTATGTATAAGAGAAGGTTTGGTCAATAAATTTACTAGCCAAGGAACATTTGCTTGTTTTGCATAGTCGAGTGCTGTCTTTCCATGTTCATCACGCAAGTTAACCATCCACCAGTATTTCCCCAGCACACTTTTGCCGGTACTCTCTGCATTCATTATAAAGTTATGTTAATCAAAAGAAATAACTCAATCCTCCAGTAACATATTTCTATTGAAATTCAGTAATTAACGGCCACATTAGTTGTGGCGGTTACATTATCTTTGTGAGGTGAATAATGAGCCATTAAATCAGAATTCAATCATCATTATTCTCCTTAATTCCTCCCTTTGTAACATCTCCTTAAAGTAATATAAAAGGACATCTCTTATATGAGAAGAGATGAGATAGACAACAACACATTGACGGTGGTGATAGTTTAATTGAAGACTGTGTCGGAAATCAGTTGAGCGCATAAGATCATTCTGGCCGATTTTGTACAGATTGTGCACGTCGAGTGGTAGGTGGCGGTTGACTCCGGTTAAAGATGGAGATCAGTTCTCCAATTATTTTTTTGAAAACCAGAGTCCTCCATTAAATTCAGTAAAAACGAATTTTTTTTTGAAAACCAGAGTACATATTCTGGCCGATTTTTATAAAGAAGAAAAGGATAGTGAGGCATGGGGTTCTGTTCTTGTGAGCTTGTCACATGTAGTACGTCAGTTTGGCAAGTGAATATGTGATGTTCTACTCTTAACTCTTGTGCATTTTTTTTATACACTGATTGTTTTTTGGTATATATATATGTGGTATGGTGCATTGGTGCACGTGGGTGAGCTACTTATATATTTGTATATTGATTATTAAATATTACGTTTTTTTTAATACGTAAGGTGCCGTAATTATTTTTTTTATTTTTCCATGTCTTAATATCTTAGTGATGTTAAGTAATGCTAATTCGTTTAGCTAGTAGATACATAAATCTTTGAATATGTTTCATACAAAATTAAAAATATGATATCATATAAATTTGTATGTTAATATCTTAGTGATATTTTATTATGCTAATTAGTTTAGCCAATTTATAATTATATGAATATGTTTTATATCCTATTTGTATGGACCATATAAATGTGTTTTATATGTATAAAAGTGTGTGGAGCATATAAATATGTTTTCTACATATGATTGTGTTCCATGGGTTTTAGTTAAATTTCTTAGTGATTTTTTAATATGACCTTGTTATTTATGAATACGTTTCATAAAAGTTTATTTTACGTGTTAGTGACGGTATATTTTATGAATGTGTTTCATACTCCGCATATATATTTGAGTTTGGACCATGTAAATTTGTTTTATGTGGGTATTTATATCGTTCGTGATATAAGTTATATTTATGAGTATGTTTCATAAAATTTTATCTTACGTTTAAATGGTAAATATCTAGGTGATATTTTACGAGTCACGTAAAATATGTCCTTGTATGTAAATTTTAAATGTCTTAGTGACTTTTTATTTTCAAGCAATTGGCTAGAAAATCATTTATGGGTGCGAGAAATACTAATGTTATACTTCGTGTTCGAATTAGTATGTGCTACTCATAATTATTTATATATTGTGTTTTACAAGATAAAGATAGAACTTACGAATCCGTTTCGTATATTTTATCTTGTCAAAGTTGTGTAATTTTGTATTACATTTACATAGAGAAAATAAATATCTTATTGACATTTGTTGTTCGTGAGATTTTATAATTTACATACAAGGTGTATATCATAATGATATAATAGTTATTGTGAATTTGTTTTACAAAAGGACTCGTATATTTTTTTTTATATGAGAGTTCTTATAAATTTGTTTTACGAAATGGCTTATATCTTTGTGATATACTCCGTTGTAAATTATTAGTTTAATGTAATTTTGTTTTACATAAAAGATCTATATCTTTGTGATATACTTGTACATGTAAATTTATTTTACATAAGAAATTCCGTTATATCTTAGTGATATGTTAATTTATGTAGTTTTTGTTTTACATAAATGATTTATATCTTAGTGATATATAATAACGTGTAAATTTATTATTTACATGAGAGATAAGAAATAATTTAATACATATTAGTTGTGTATCAATAACTCATTAAAACAATCATATGTGTTATGATTAAGGAATTTTAATTATTTTTTAAAGACATGCAAACTTGTTTTGCATAGTGTTTGTCTAATATCTAAGTGATATTATTGTTTGTGCTAATTTGTTTAGTCGATACTCTAAGGGTAAAGCCAATTTGGTTAGCGTTTTGTAATGGTTATTTGATTTCGTTTCATTTAATCTTAAGAGTTAATTAAATTGTTGAAATTTCTTGTTTATGGCGTTTGTGATGATTATGAGCTTAGCGAAAGTTTCGAACGAACAATATAAATGAAGTTTTTTTTTAGTAATTTAATTTTTTTTTTTTGAATTGTGCCTTCATCCATATACATACTTGTGTATGACAACAAGTGTTTTGGTGATTTGTTCACCATTGGTAAAGCGGTTTGAACTTGAATAACTAGCGTGATAAGATTTAGTATCTTATTAATAATCACGATTTTGAGAAATTGTGCTCACTATTATCGAGGTTGAATATCTTGCTAATGAGTAGGATTATGAAAATCTGTGTCTTGTACAATATTTGTTCAAATATAGTAAGCTTGATGTATGCAAAATTTTGTTATTTTGTATGTAGACTTATTAATTAGTTTTGAGACATGTCTTATAGCTTATGTAGCGTGAGACTAGATGTAAGTCATATTCGTTTTGACGTAGGGTAGAAGACTATGTGTCTTGACCCGGAAGTGTTTTAAGGACCTTCGTCGTTTTGTTTATCTTACATGAGATGATGTACCTTTTAAACACGGGATTTACTGGCATAAGAAGTTATTTTTTCCATGGTGATTTGTTTGCCATCCAATTATGGGATTAGGAAAAATGGAAAATTTTTTATGTTTCGTTATTAGTACACTCAATCCTTAATAAAAGTCTCAAACCTATTGAGGCGGAAGAAGATGGCGTTTTGTGGCTGATGACTCCCGATACGATTATTAATGGTCTATGTTTTTCTAACTATTAAGGACAAATATGTGGTATTACTTAAATATGTCTGACTTAGTGTCGACGAGAGAATAATGTGAAAATAATATTAAATTGGTTCATGATAGATCTGAGCCAAATGACATTATTTTTTCCATCACTTCGAGTTATGTGTGTTTCTTACATCCGATGCTAATTCTTGTCCTTTGTGGATTTAGAAACAAAGTGGGAATATTTACAACTCGTAGGTGTTTAATCCATTGTTTGTCGATGGATAATTAACATTTTAGCGATGCTACATTGTTTTTTTTTTCAAAGAAGCTTTGTGCTACGTTGACGTGTTAATTCTTTACGCACTTGAAGTGCAGGTTTATTTTCAATAATTAGTTTATTGAAAATCACGGATTATTATTTAACCTCAAGTCAATAGTTCTTATGGCTATGTGTTTGGCCAAAATATATATGTTCACCGCATTATTTTGTTATTCTTCTCCTTGATTACATTTTAACATATGTTCATTGTCTTTAAATTTTATATTTCAATCTATTTTTATTTTATTTATGGGTATTTAAATGTTAAGGAGCATCATGAGACCGTGTGTTTTTCTCTCTTCATTTGAGATAATTCACGTTATATGGGCGTGTATTCATTCTTCTATCATTTTATAAAGTATTTGATATGTTCAAACATTTTATAATAAAAGGTGAAAACCGACTTTGAACTTAGAGTCATTACTCTTAGTAAATGTGTTGGTTGCAAATAAATATTTGATATGTTCAAAGTGTATATGAGGAAAAATATGTGTGTTAGATCTTATAATTCTTAATTGATATGACAAAAAGTTGTTATAGTTGAGGAATTGTACATCACTTGACATGGTTAAGTGAAGTATGACGTTGATCAAGTTTTCCTTCTTTTATTTTAGAGAAGGATTCCTTGAATATGTTTTGAGGAAATATTATCCAATATTTATTCACTTTGATGTGTTCCAAAGTGTGTTGGTAAAGACTAGTAAACTTTTGTCTTGTACTCGTTACAATGCAAAAACTATCCTTTGGTAAGTGGGAGAATTTGTGAACTCATTGAGTCACCAAGAATAGTTTTAATTTCTCTTCATATTTGGATAGTGCAATGGGAGTAGCTCCATGATCCATATTAAAGATGAGCTTTGTCTACTGAGCAGTAAATGTTAACTCAAGGTTGGTCCTTGAGATGTTTTGCTCATTATGGAGGATAGTGGGAGTTGTCCTAAATATTCAATTGTTTTTCCTACTTTTAGTAATTTAAGTGGGAGTTATCAGTTTTAGTAAGTGAGAGTATTCACCAAGTAATAAAAATGGATTGTTATATGAGAGCACAAAAACGTTGTGACAATGTGTGTCTTTCTGACAGTTAGGTTTAAGACTATTATGAGATATGTTCTCAAAATGTTAGGATTCGTTCTACTTTTCTTCTAAGTTTATGTTATATATTTGGATTTTGTTTTCAAATGGATGTAAAGATTATTTTCTTGAATCAAGTTGTTTGAGAAATTTATACACATGAATCGATCAGCTGAGTCCGTCTTAAGTGATTGAGATGATAACTTTTTGTATCTCTTTGGGCGTGTCCATGTGTTAGAAGTCTACCATACTTATTTCAAAAGTCATTTGTGTGATGATTTAGTTGGAATGGTGGAATTGACGTTGCTATGTCAAAATTATTCAGGAGAATAAGTTTCTCTTTATTAATTGGTGACATGTTGGTATTTTAGAAGAATATTAATATTTTGGTTATGTCTAAGCCTATGATTGAGTGCAAGAAACGATTAGAGTACTGTCTCTTGTTCTAGTGTAGTTAGTATTTTGATGTGTACCTTGTTTAGTACATGGTTGAACGTCAATTTAGTGATTGATAAGTAATTGGTTACCTAATCGATCCTTTACACGCTCACGCAATGATATGTAATCAAGTGAGTTTTACTTTGGCCTTTGTAGTAAGAGTAGATTAGTTCTTATGTGGGACTAAGAGTTGTCATCAAGTAAGACTAACAAGATGATTGACGTATTATATTTTTTATAAGATATGTTCTTAGGAATGGTCAATTCAACTACACCATGTTAAACCCGGCCGGCGGTTATATTGTTTATATAACTACGTAACATGTTATAGCATAAAGGGACAGTGTATGCTGCGGTGTTGTTTGAATGATCTGTGGAATCGTTATTGTGAAAGTGTTATGTTAGTTTGATGGAGACTTAATATAACACTACATGTTAAATGTTTGGTCGCACGCCCCATTTTCCTGTATGAGACGTGGTTGGTAGTTCTTTTTTGAGTTGTGTTTTTTTTTATGACTTGGTTGTGTGGCCAAGTGGGAGTTGACTCAGATGTGTGGCCGAGTAGGAATATTGAAATTCAGTAATTAACGGTCACATTAGTTGTGGCTGTTACATTATCTTTGTGATAATGAGGTGACATTAAGAGGTGAATAATGAGTCATTAAATCAGAATTCAATCATCATTATTCTCCTTAATTCCTCCCTTTGTAACATCTCCTTAAAGTAATACTCCCTCCGTCCTGGTCATTCGTTTACCTTTGCTTTTGGCACAATTATTAAGAAAATGGTAGGGGACCATTTGTGGTGGTCCTTGGTGGATGACAAGTGGACAATAGTCCCATTGGCACATCAAATTACTCATAGAAAACATTCTCTATATAGAAAGGTAAACAAATGAATGAGACACCCTAAAATGGAAATGGTAAACAAATGACCGGGACGGAGGGAGTATAAAAGGACATCTCTTATATGAGAAGAGATGAGATAGACAACAACACACAATACAATTCATACGATATACTATAATCACGGTTAAGCTCTCCATCAAATTGGAGCTTTGGAATTTGGGGTGTGACTATATCCGGTGACTCTAGTAGCCACCGGGAATCAGTCTTGGTTTTGGTTTCGTGGACAGAAAGCGGCACGTCGATCATCGTACCTATTCCGCTATTAAGGTACGCAATATTCCAACATTTTCAAATAACAATTCTCCTCCAACATGTAATTAAAGAAATGTACCTGGACAGGAAGATAAACTATGAAGCACAGTAGTTCCGTCATTGCGACGAAGCATGAGGAATTGTTGTTCCCTGGTTCTCAAGATCTCATCAACAACTCGTTCGCAGCCAGACCTGACAGCGAGAAAGAAGGGACTTTCACCCTTATTATTGAGAATTATACACATGACAGGATGGGTTGACAGAGTCTGTAGTGCAAGTTCTTGTGTTGACGTTGATTGCAAGGCGGAATGCAGTGTAGTATTTCCATCGTCGTCTATAAAGACGTCACATTTTTCCAAGAACAACCTCACTACATTCTCTGTTTTCACAAATATTAGAGACTTATTAGTGAATTCTACTGTACATATTTTTGGACTTATAAAATGATGGCTAAAAAGATTGGGTAATGAGACTAATGACACATTATTTTTACGGAAAATTCTCACGGTACCCTCCAAGTTTGACATTTTGCCCAAAATATCCAAATTTTTTAACCGAAAAACTTTGGGTGGCCAGAACACGATTTCACAAACTCGGTAATTGACGATTTTTTTTTCAAATCGTTCATCTTTCCGAGAGGTACGATTTATATTATAGGCAACTTTAGAATATACTTAGTTCCTTGTAGGGCACTCTAGAGAAACCCAAAAACATTATTGGTCTTTTAGCCCATCTAAACAATATAACTCGAACAGAATAAACAACGTTTTGGGATGTGTGAGTCGCTATCCATGACACTAAGGGTAAATATATGTGGAAAAAGGTAAGAGTAGTTGTAGTGACCTGTGCATTTAGTAGCACGACTATAAAGAGAGAACAAATCTGTTTCGCCGAGAATAGAAGTGGCAGGTTGTGGAGACTTTAGGATCTTCTCAGCAACACGATTCAACCCCTTTTTGAGCGCATAGTAAAGCGGGGTGTTGCCTTTATTATCAGCAATGGTGCAGCTCTCTAGTTCCGGATCCATTAACATCATTATCTCCAACACATATTCCTCATTGGTATATGGTCTCACCAACAAGAGGTTCAACGGCGTCTGATTATCCTTAGTCAACGCTAACCAGGGGTTGACATGATCCACGTCATCAGTATCGCACCACAATGATGCGTACATTTCTACAACACACTTTATGACCCTCATCATCTTGCCAAACAAAGCCGCTGTGTGAAGCGGGGTATACGAAATATCATCGGTGATGAGGAGGAGTTGTTTAAGGATATTTGTGGGAAGTATTTTCATTGCTTCCTTCATAAACTCCACATTCTCAAATAGTACGGCAAGGTGGAAGATGGACCATCCATCAGAGTCTTGAGCGAGGAAGTATTCGGGAGGTTGTTGTTGTACAGCCACCGCTTGTTTCAGAAACTCCACATCTCCCTCTTTAGCCGCTTTCTCCAACAATGGATCCATCGCCATTCGATATTGCTCTTCAAAATCCATGCTGATTTTATTTAATTATTTGTAAACTCTATTTTGTATAATACTCTTACAACTCCTCCACTATATATATAGTCTCAACTACATATATGTCCACTTCCCTATTACCACCTCCCAATTCTTTTTCTTTTATTTTTTTAAATATTCTTTTAAGGTCGTCTATCAAACTCGTTTTTTTTTATTTCTGGTTATAATAAAATATTATCTTGTACGCTTGGTAAACGATTTGTTCAAGGTAATGAGTTGGATCAATTACGACCAACATTATATATGCGTATCACTAATTATGTTCACCAATTCAAAGTAAATAATATGACTAATTCACTTAGGTATAAGTGTATAACTCAATACAAGTTATACCAAGTACTAAAGCGATCCGAATAATTATAGTAAATATAACTCCGTACAAATACATACTTATGTATAACTCAACACTTTTAAATTTCATTTTAATCAAATATATAATATCTATTTAAATATTCGGAGCTTCCTTCATAAACTCCTCCTTCCCAAAATATGCAGCAGTGTGATTTACTCTCTGTGTCGGTCATTTGTTTACCTTTGTTTTTTACACAATTTTTAATGAAATGGTAGGAGACCATTTGTAGTGTATTTGGTGAATGACATGTGGACAATACTTCTATTGAGTGATTAAATTAATCATAGATTAACTTGTAAAAAGATAAACCAATGAATGAAATACCTTAAAATAAAAATGGTTTGTTGATGGGGAGTATTTTTTTTTTGTCAACTGTAGTTTGTTTTATACTCTTACAAGTTACAACTCTTGCACTAAATATTCCCAAGTATATGTCCACTTGCCCATTACTACCCCCTCATTCATTTTCTTTTATTCTTTAATTAAATTTGTTTTAACACTACTAGAGTACTAGTCGTCTACTAACTCATTTTTTATTTTATGGTCGTAATACAAAATTCACAAATTCTTGTTTGTGACGGGCAGTATCCGTCACAAGTTTGCGACGGGTATCACTTCCCCTCACAAATGACCCATTTAAGGGAAAAAGGGAAGCACATGGGGGGTGCCCCACATGTTCCCTCTACCCATTTTGCTAAAGGAAAAACCCGTCGCAAGGTCCGACCCGTCACAAGGGAGACCTACTGTACAAAATTATCTTGTACGCTTGGTAAACGATTTGTTCAAGGTATGAATTGGATCAATTACGACGTACATAATACATGCGTATGGCAAACTATGTTTACCAAATCAATTAATATGACTAGGTACTATAACTCAATACAATACAAATTATACGGAGTACCAAAGGGAATAATATGACTAGGTATAACTCAATACAAATTTGAGAAATTTCTTTGCTTAAAGAATGGAGTTGAAACCAAACTATTTACTCCTTTCGCCTCGGTTATAATTAACAAGGAAATAGTAGGATACCATTTATGAGTCTACTTAATAATGAATGATAAGTGGACAATAATCTGTTGGAAGATCAAATTACTCATATAAAAATTTCGTAATATAGAAAGCTAAACAATTGACTAAGAGACCCAAGAAAGAAATATGGCAAACCGGGCGGAGGGAGTATATTACTTAAAATAGGATTGGTTTCAAACTATTATAAAAAAAATGGTTCTATTTTTATTCAATTTTTTAAAGGAAAATTTTAATCCCTAAATTTTTGGGTTTAATTCTTTTCATTTTGATTATCCTAACATCTGCCTAGTGGGTACATAATAGAAAAATCGATAATAATATAATAGTTATCTAATGCTCATGTTTTTAAAAAATGCATATTACAAAACTACAAAAGGCTGGCATTGTGTATTTATTTTTCATACACTACGAATAATAGGATCACATGTGGCACATTTGTTTTAATTTGAATTAGTTAGATTAAGGGTAGATTAGTCTTAGAAGTGTATTAATCAAGTTACATATTTTTTAGGAATGTTTTATTTGTTACTTCATTTTTGTAAACTAATAAATAATTAATTTTGAATTTTCTTTTTAGTCGGAAATAAATTAATGTAAAAAACAACAGCAAATGAAATTAAAGATCAAAATTAACAGATCCCTAACTCAATTAAAATGTAATCCCCAAAAAACTAAATTCGATTAAACCCAATTCAATTATCCCTAATTCGAGTAAACTAAATCAATTAAATCCAAAAACCAATGTGATTAAACCCTCAATCTAAATCAATTACATTAAAACAATTTCATTAACTCTGAATCAAAACTAATTAACCAATTTGATTAACCCTAAACCTAAATAAATTTGATCAAACCATTTCAATTACCATATTTTGAATTCGATTAAAAAGAATATTTCAATTTACCCCTACATGAATTCGATCAACCCTAAATCGAAATCAATATAATATTTTAATTATTATAGTACTTGACTAATTTGTATAAAAAAATGGATATGTGCGACATTTACGGAAACATCAAAGAACCAGTCATAGACTGATAGGCTGTTATACAATTTGAATTATATCAATTTATTTCTCTTCATTTCCTCTCTAATACACCCATATTATACTATATACTCCCTCCTAGTCACTCATTTCTTCCCCTTTCCCTTTTACACAAAAATTAAGGAAATGAATTTGGACCACACAAAACACATTACCCCACATACAAATGAATTTAGACCACACAAAACACACAACCCCACATCCCAAAAGGGAAAGAGGGAAGAAAACCCGACTTACCCAATAAAGAAAGAGGGAAGAAATGACCGACTAGGAGGGAGTATCTTTTTTCATTCATTTACCTTTTCTTATTCAAGTTAATTTACAACCATCCGATTTATGCTGAATTAATTTCGACCATTGAATGGAACTTGGCTCTCCATTTCTATTAGAAAATGGAGAGGATCTTGACTCGCTGTTGCGTGGGGAGTTAGCCGTAGCCGTAGCCGAAGACTTGAGCTAGCAACCTGTCACTCAAAAGAGCAATAGAGATATCCGTTTTGTAATCGTTTTATAATTAAAAGGATCAAATACAAACCTATTTAGATAAATTTGATAAGCTTTTGTTATTACAAGTTGTCGACTTTTGTCCTCATTAATTATCTAAATCACTTGATAAAAGTTTGTGTTTTAAAAAATTACTAGTTGTAATTCCGCGTAAAATTGCACGGGTTTACACATTAAAAAAGTACTATTTAAAAAAGTACTAAGTCAATATCAACACATGTAATAATTTTAACATTCACAACACATGTAATAATTAGCTACTAACATTTAAATTAGCTCAATTGTACCTGATTAAGCCAATAATTAGCTACTATATTAAATCAATTAAAGACAATCGAATTAACTAACAACAACAATAATTTCATCATCTCAAATAATAATGGCTATTATCTCAAGTCAATTAAAGACAAACAAATGATTAAGACGGAGGGAGGAATTAACTCACAACAACAATAGTTTCATCATAAAAAATAATAATGGCTACTATCCCAAGTCAATTAAAGACAAACAAATGATTAAGACGGAGGGAGGAATTAACTAACAACAACAATAATTTCATCATAAAAAACAATAATGGCTACTATCCTAAGTCAATTAAAGACAAAGAAATGATTAAGACGGAGGGAGGAATTGAAATAAAGGTAAATATTTTACCTAATGATAAAAATAAGCAAGCACGGTGAAAGGCAGCGGCGTCAAGTGACTGTGGTCGTCGTCGGATCTACAACAAATAAATAAAGATTGAGTAAAAAATTAAAAGGAGAAAAGTGATTAAATAAAAAAACAAAAGAAACTTAACAAGTAGTGGTAGGAGGTGGTGGTAGGAGGTGGTAGCCGGAGGTAGTGGTAGGAGGTGGTAGCCGGAGGTGTGGGTAGTCGAATTTGGGGATTTAGAGGTTAGGTTTTAGGAAAAATGGAATTGGAGGAATAGGGAAGACGACGCCTGATTTTTCAATTTAATGAAAAATATGACGGAATTTCCGTCAGGAATAACCCGTCAGTTTCCCGCGTTTCCAAAAGTATACTGACGGAATTTCCGTCAGTAATGAAATAATACTGACGGAATTTCCGTCACAAAATACTTTTATAGGGGTTATTAAAGTGATGTGTCAGAATAAGTCCTGACGGAAATTCCGTCAGGAATTGATTTTAGTGACGGAATTCCCGTCAGTTAATTTTACCGCCATTGACTTTAGTCAACGCGCCATTTTTCACTAACGGTTACTGACGGAATTTTCTGTCAGGGCTTGTTTTCCGTCACAATTCCGTCGGTTTCCCGAAATGTCTGACGGATTAATTTTTCCATCAAAATAGCCGTCAGTTTACCGAGATATCCTTGTAGTGTAAAATGCATAAATGTGTAAATCATAGTGCTATTTGTTGTGAATTTTTGTAAAAATAACAGTACTTGATTTTTCACATCTCTTTACTTTTTATGTTATTTTTGTTCAAAATATACTTTTTTTCCAATTTTTTACAAAAAAAAAAGCAATAGCATACTGTAATTTATACCTTTTAGTACTTCATATTATTAACAAAAGTAAATTATTACTCTCTAATATTTTTATAAACTGCGGAATTATAAACATATATATATAGGGTAGTCTATACTTTCGTTTTTATTTTATTTGTATTTTTTTATATTCCCAATTTATCCGTAATATTTTAGCATTTGTAATGAGTTGAACAATGATTAAACATGATCAATGAAATCATAAAATAAAATCAATGAAATAAAATCAAGAAATACAAACAAACTAAAATTAAGAAGAGAGAACAATTAAATAAGCCTTTGAACATGGGAGGTCCTAAAAAAAAAAAACTTTTTCAACGTAGCAATAGAAATTCTTTATTAGGGATTCCTTTTATAGATAGGGGCTTTTATGCTTTTATTTGAAACAATTAGCTGAATGAGTCGGAGTAAATTGTACAGAAATTTAGCTGATTCTAGCATTGATAAGGATATGTATGTATATTGGAATACACCATAAAGATATGTTCTTATGATGTAATTAGCATTATTAGATGCAGTAGTCGATAAATCTATGACTCTAGGGCTAGGTTATCCATATTGGAGAAATAGAAGATAGTAAACGACTTTATTAACAAAGGAGTTTACTCCATCCATTGCCAAGTAATTCTCTTAGAAGCAAGAGAATAATAGCTACTAGTTTGTATTTGTGAAAACGTCAAATATAAGGTTATCCACAAATAAGAAATAGAAAAGAGTTAATTACTTTATAAAACAAGGAGCGCACTCTTAACTCCACCCATTGCCAATTTTGGATGAAAATGTTTTGTACTTGTAAAGTGAATACTCTCCCTTCCTTAACGGGTGCATCTCAAGCCCATATGTGAATCTATTAGTATTGACTTACAAAATTCTATTTTAAATTATAGTATATTTTATTAAGAAAGTTGATCTAAAATCTTTAATTTGGGAACTACTACATATAAAATCTTTAATAAACGTTGCAGACTCTAATATGGCTCGAAAACCAACTTTGAATGTGGGAGCTCAAAAGTCTTTCGTAATTGTTGGATTCTCTAATATCGCTTGAAAAGTTCATGTTTTAATTATATAGAAGTGTTTTTTGATAATTACTACCTACTAAAACCTCACTTTGAAGAACTACTACCAACTAAATTTTTTATTAAAAACTATTACCAATCTACTTGGTCCGGGTTGATAACACTACCAAATTTTAAAAACAACTCTAAAACTTAATCTCAGCCATTGATTTTGAATTCTCATTTTATGTTACAAAATGTGTTCCTATTTTACCCTTTCCTATGTTATATACATTCACCACAAATCTTATTTTTCTACCTCTCATCTCTTTTATTCTACTTTCACCCCTTCTCATCTTATTTTTTTATCTCTCATCTCACATTTTGAGTTATATATTATCATAATATTTCTTCTTCTTTGTTTCAATTCCTCTTTCTTGTTTCACTTTTTGTTTTAATTTAGGGTTTATTGTTCCTCTATTTAATCTGGGTACTATAGGTGATTGAGATGAACTAATTTAGTATAGTTGATTAGTCTCGATTAGATTATAAGGATTTGAAGAAAAGTGGAGGCTATTTTTCCCAAAATTCACCTTGGTCAAGTAAATTATGTTTTAAGATGAGGAGTGAGATAAATGAGAGAGTGTGAGGTAGAATGAAGGGCAAAATGGTCTGTTCACTTTAAATTTAGGCATTTTTTAAAATTTGGTAGTGTTATCAACCCGGACCAAGTAGATTGGTAGTAGTTTTAAGAAAAAATTTAGTTGATAGTAGTTCTTCAAAGTGAGGTTTTAGTAGGTAGTAATTATCAAAAAACCCTATATAAAATGAAGCTAAGGTCACTACTCACTAGCAAAAATTCAGAATAATTATCACAATGAGAAGAATATTTCAAATATCGTATTTCGGTTTGTCTGTGTGCCGAAATATGCACAAGATACTGTTGTTATTTATGGTAAAAATGAGTTTATACTTTAGTATTTTATGAAAATATCTTATAAATATTTCCACATTTGGATGATTAATGTTTCCCCTTATGGCATACGTTAGAAGAACCGATAATATCTTATCTAAAAAAAGTCCATATAAAGTCTCATTTATGTTGGGCTCCTATCAAATATGAAACGACCCAATTCAACTAAATAACATAACCCAAAGATAAGCCCACAGAAACCTTCCTTGACTAAACCCAATTCAAACCATCAGTTGGGTTTTGCAAGAAACGGTCGATGCTCCCTGTGAACCCACAAGATTGGAGTGTATTGAATTAAGCCAACTAATTAAGCCAACTAAATAAGTTGGCGGGAAAAGTTGGGCTCGTTTGTACTTCTTTCGTCTCAATCATTTGTTTATATATTTTCAACTATATATATGTCCACTTCCCTATTACCACCTCCCAATTCATTTTCTTTTATTTTTTTAAATTATTCTTTTAAGGTCGTCTACCAAACTCATTCTTTTTATTTATGGTTCTAATTAAATATTATCTTATACAATTAGTTAACGATTTGTTCAAGGTAATGACTTGGATCAGTTACGACCTACATAATACATGCGTATCACTTACTATCTTCACCAATTCAAACCAAATAATATGACTACGTATAACTCTATAATATGTCAAATGGATCGCCCCACTTGCCTTTCCACTTACATATTATAAAAGGTGTCCGTCTATTTCAATATGAATAATTATTATTTATGACATATAAATAATTAAGATAGGTAGTGAAAAGCATTTTTAAAATAATACTCAAAAATTAAGTATTTGTTGTTTGGGTCGGGTTTAAAACTATTTATCAAAATAGTGTCCACGTAGGCTCGGATTTCGCGAACCAAAAATACGAAGGAAACACGCTATTGGCAATGACGTGTTTTTAGTGAGTAGAAAAATGCAAACTTGCAAAAATGGATTAAAGAAAACACGCCATTGGGAATGGCGTGTTTTCTGATAGAGACACGTCATTCCCATTGGCTTGTCTGTGAACAGTACCACTTTTTTTTTTTGAAAAAATAAATAAATTAAAGACATGCCATTGGGAATGGCGTATTTGTTCCGTGTTTTAGCTTTTGAAAACCCGAGCCTACGTGAACACCATTTTAATAAATAATTTTGAAACCAATCCAAAACGACAAATACTTTTTTTTTTAGCATTATTTTAAAAATGCTTTAATAGGTAGCGTAATAAAGTGAGTTGCATCAATTACGACGTACATAATACATGCATATGACTAACTATTCTTTCATCAAAATAAATTTTAATTCGATGGCTTTACAGAGTTACGGGGGCATCAAGAAGGAGATAAGTAGAGTAATAAAATAGTACTAATACAATATTACTCGGTAGTTAGTTGACTAACTTACCAATTATTAAAGTATTCGTATAAAAAATGGAAGTGTGCGACATTTACGGAAACATCAAATAACCAGTGATAGGCTGTTGCGTGGGGAGTTAGCTGTATCCCTTGACTTTAGCCCGCAACATGTCTGTTTTATACGAGTAATTAAAAGCGGGTCAAATACAAACTTATTTAGATAATACAAACTAGTGTAGATCCCGTGCAAATGTACGGTATTTTGAATTTTATCGTTTAGAGAATTTTAGTTCTTAGTTGGGGGTAACATTGCGTGACAATTTTAAAATATGAGACGGTCTTATCTCTAAAGACGGTTCCAATATGTAAAAGAAAATTCATTTATTAACATTAAATGAATAGTTATATTAATAATGGTTCGTCTAAATCTATAATTTGTATTAAAAATATTGTATTTCAATTCATTGGAATTCGTCACATCCAACTTTTATGTGTAAGACCTTACAAATTTTATATAGGGTTTTTTGTGTTTTACCACCTATTGAGTCCAAAATTTTACAATTTACCACCTATTGAGTCCATTTTTACTAATAACCACCTAGCTTTGAAGGTAACCCTCACCATCCACACCTATTTTGCATTTTATTGACGGTTTTTCTTAATTATCGTCTTGTCTATGTTTTATCGACTCCGGGTTATATGCAATGACCAAACTACCCCTTACCCCTTATTATTACACACACTCCTCTCATAAAACCCTTACAAATCTGAATCCCCAATCTAATTGAAGAGGCCATTTCCCCAATTTAGGGTTCATCATTTTAAAGATGGCTACTCCTGCATGTTCTCTTCTTTCCAACTTTTAATTTTGTTTTCAATTTCTGGAAATGCAACAACAACTAGATTTGTTTGTTTGTTAATTATTTATCCTTATTTAACTTTCTTCTCAAATTCTTGGTTATTATACTCAAGTTTTGAGTTATTCATGCTCTCAACTCAACAATTTCTAGTTTTTTATGTTCTAAATACAATAATTACATTTATGAGTTTCTATGTTATGAACTCAACAATTTCTCGATTTGTTCTGTTATGAACTCAACAATTTCTGGATGTTTATATTATGAACTTCACAATTTATGGGTTTTTGTGTTATGAACTCAACAATTTGTGGGTTATTTAAGTCGATTTCTGGATTTGTATGTTATAAACTCAACAATTTGCGTTATTAAAGTCGATTCGGGGTTTTCCTATTATGAACACAACAATTTCTGGGTTTTATGTGATGAACTAAACGATTTCTTGGTTATTAAAGTCAATTTATGGAGGTTACGTTATGAAATCACGAATTCTGGGTTATTAAACTCATTTTCTGGGTTTTTATGTTAGAACTCAACCATGTTCTGGGTAATCTAATTTTCACATCATTTTATCGATTCAAGTAGTTGAACGCTAAATTTTGTCTACCAGAAGATGATGATGAGATGACGAGAAATTGCGAGGAAGTTTCAATGTAATAATTAAATTTCCAGATTTCTAGGGTTCTAATGAAAATTAAATAGAGAAGTTGTAAATCAATTGAATGAGGTGACTTACATTTAATGAGTAAGAAGATGAGGGGGGGTGTCTAATAATAAGTAAGGGGTAGTTTGGTCATTGCATATAACCAAGAGTCGATAAAACGTAAACGAGACGATAATTAAGAAAATACGTCAATAAAATGCAAAATAGGTGTGGATGGTGAGGGTTACCTTCAAAACTAGGTGGTTATTAGTAAAAATGGACTCAATAGGTGGTAAATTGTAAAATTTTGGAATCAATAGGGGGTAAAATACAAAAAACACTTTTATATATAAAATCTTAAAAAAACTTCTCATTTGATAGATCATAAACTTGTCATTTTATGAGGCATAATAAACCCTATATTTGAAAGTAAAACAAATTATTTAGTCAATTTATTTCTGAAAAAATCTAACTAATGGTTTGTTTGTGAATTCACTATCATTTTATAAAACAACTAATTTTATTATAAATTTATAATTTTCTATTTTAATATAACTACTAAGATAGGTAGTGTAATAAAATGAGTTGCATCAATTACGACGTACATAATACATGCATATGACTAACTATTCTTTCTTCAAAATAAATTTTAATTCGATGGCTTTACAGAGTTACCAAAAAGGCTACACATACACAATGTGTATGACTTTTCATACACAACCAACCATATTATGACATGTGGATTTATTATTTTTTTATTAGTTATTTTAATTAAGGATAAATTAGTCATTTGACTAAGGATATGGTTATTAGTTTCCTTAATTCAAGTAAGAAAGTTATGATGATTTTATTTTATTTAGTCGTTTACTCATTTATATAATTTGATTATTTATCGTTTTCAATTTTATTTTTTTTCTAGTTTAACTTATATACTTTTGTTATTTTTTTTTTGGTTTTCAGTTTCATTTATATATATAATATATACATACCTCGATTTCTACCATATAGTTTATTTTTCGTTTTTAGTTAATTTTTTTTATATAATTTGATTATTTTTGTACCATTTTTATAATATGATTATTTAATTTTTAATTAATTGTGTGTATAGTTTTAGTCATTTTTTAGTTTTCTATTAAAATCTTTTTTTTTTCGTATAACATTGATCTTTTAGGTTATATTAAAAAACAATTGAATATAAAATAAAAATTCAAAAGTAAATACTCCGTATAAGATAAAAATGTATCTTATTTAATATGGCGTATAACCAATAACAAAATAATAAAACTTCCTATTTTAGTTTCGGGAATCATGAATATATTTCCTTAATATCATAACAACTAGATTTCATGCCCGTGCGATGCACGGGTCTACATTAATGTCATTTTCTTAAATTTTCTATAACAATTAATTTATACAAATAAATTTTTAAAATTTGACCTTTTAACTTATTACCAAGTAACTTTTAAATACGTATAAAGTTTGACCTTTACTTATTAACCTTTAACAATATAATATTGGCATGAATTAAATTTTTAATTGATTAATTATTTTTATATCCTAATAAAATAATAAAATATTATATTATAAAGTAGATTTATCTCACACTCACAATATACTTCCCGATATAAGTATCTTACAATCTAAGGAGTGTAACTCTCATATATATTTTAATATTATTCTAAAGCGTTCTTGATCGGGATAATGGTCTATTTCTATGTTAACTTTTACGTGGTGCTAATTAAACTCAACTAACTTGTGATATAGAGTAACTAATTGGTTATATACATTCAGTTTCATACTATCCTAGCAAAATTCAATGTATAATTAGAAAATTTTATCTCATACGTACACAATTTATGTACTATTTTTCCATCAATTTGTAATAAGTCTTCCACTAAATTTATTGAGAGACAATCTTTTAAAAGATACTCTTAAAAGTATACAGTACCGTAAAAGTTGGAGTCTTGGTTAGCAAAATACTTCATACCTTGCTTATTAATTGTTAAACACAGAAACAATGTACGCAATGTACGTGCATGAGTTTCGTAGAAATTAGTAGTTAGTTGGTGAAGTTCGACTCCCGAGTATGGTCATTAATGTCAATATAAATCTATTAACGACAAATTTGCTTATCTAATATTTGTCTCTCTGTACTCATTCTCAAATACGATTTGTTTCCATCCTACTATACTATATTGGTATTTTACAAAGGTTCAATTCATTAAAATGTTGATAAAAAATCAATTTGATTATGTTTATATTATTGTTATGATAGTCATCAATTTATTATGTTGCCAGTAGTACACATACAATGACAGAGATAATTTGAGAGTTATTTATATACAAATATTATGTTGTAAATATACCGTAGGTGTTTCGCTGTGTTTAGTAGAACTAATATATTATATTCCTTATCAGAAGTTGCTTAAATATTGTTAGGAATTTATGCCTTGAATTTGTGTCTAAGACGGATTAAGTTAAGAGAATAAGAAAATAGGAAATTTGGTAATTGTCTTTGTTTAGGAAATTATTAATTAATTTCCTAATTGTCTTTGTTTCCTATTAGTGTTGCTTTAGGAAATTGTTATTTAATTTTCTAATTGTCTTTGTTTCCTAATTAGTCTAGGTCTCTTATTTTAGGGCGTAATAAATCTATATAAAGACCCTAATATTAGCCTAGAAAAATTAAAGAAGGAGGTGGAGATAATATTTGTGAGTACAATCTTATGAGAGTCGATTTGTGAGCATCCCTTTGGGAGGAAGCTTCAGTTTGTTCCGGGCCCAAGTAGATTGGTGTTCTTCTGAATTTGGAGATAGAAGGAGTTTGTTCGGATCTTGCTGGCCTCAAGATCGTTTGTTCTTTATCTCGGAAGGGTAGTCTCTTTTAGTCGTTTGTCTATTTGAGATTACTATATTTGTTGGTAGAATTTGATACACTTTTGGCTCTTATTAGCGCGTGTGTATCAGTCTACTTTTGTACTGTTATCTCCACAATAGTAAAATTTGCTCTCCTTCCGGGTGGACGTAGCCAATTATTTTACTGGTGAACCACGTATATCTGTGTGTCATCTTTATTTGTTATTCGCTATTTTTTTTATTCTTATCACCATATCAACGAACCGTTTGGTAACGGGACGCCTCCGTTACAACAAATATAATTTTCATCTTTATTTTAAATCATTTTATTAGTTTACAATTATTTATCAATTTAAATTTTACTTTTTTAAAAAAAATTGTTTTTACAAAAGTTCATCATTAAATATATTGTACATATTTTATATTTATTTTATTTAAGTGTTTAAAAAGTTTGGAGACTACCATATCCCTTGAAAAATTTAGTTGTAGGAAACTTATATATAAAGATACATGGAGACATGGAGTATCCTATTCATAATAAACTTTACATTCAAACTATTGTAAATTTATATCTTTTCTAACCGGATGATCAATATATGCAAATTAAACTAATAATAATAATAATAATCATAACAATAATCAATTAATTATGGTGCTTTGTTGTCACTTTGTCATCTTAGTGAGTCTTCTTGTCTCTCCCCGTTCAAGTTTCTACTCCAACTATGAGTTGTGAAAGGCTACTTTAGTCTAATTGAGTCCAAGTTGTGAGACTTCTCCTATAAAAGATTTGAACTATGCTAAGTTTAATTAGTAGACAAACATGTTCCATAAATTATAAATTATAGATGAATGTGTAAGGAATTTTGAATGAAGTTTATTGCTACAAAAATTGAGATTCAAGACCAAATTGGCATGAACCATTGACGTTTCCATCACTCTCTTCTTTCCCTCATACATATTTAGGTTTTAAAATTGCTAACTTGGTCTCAAACTTAAAACGTAGTCATTTAGACATTTCAATACATTGAAATTAGAATTTATACTATAGTGTCTGACTGTCTGTATGAGATGGTAAGCATGGTACAGAATATTATACAGGTTTTACACATATTAGATTGTTACGACCATTGAGTTCAAACATTCCATAGTATTGAAACATAAACTTAAGTTATAAGGAGTTTTCTTTGTCATATAAGGTTCTATTACGTAGAAGTAGAGTACGACTTGACCATCATTAAATATCACTTTATACTTTCCGACGATTAAAATTTCTATTCTAAATTTCTAAAACTCCCTCACTAAACTGACTAAACACAAATACATAATTAAACTTTATGACAATTGACAATTTCTAAAAGCACGGCAACTATGCTTATAAACAACTCGACGGAAACCTTATCATTGAATTATATTTCAGCATCATGGAACTAACGAACCACACCATAAACATTTATATATAAACAATATAGATAAAACATCGCTATTCAATATTATAGAGGACTACATCTTACATTATTAGATTAAATTTTCGAAGGCAGGGCCCTAATGATTTTGGGGCGTTTAGTATCGTCTTTCCACATTGAAGATACCCGATTTTGGACTGCATAGAAAAAGAAACATTATCAAAAACCATAATAATACTACTACTGTCTACTACTACTAATAATAATAATAATAAAGGTCGAAAACATCATATTTACATATCATGAGTACAAAAGAAATCATGTTTAAAAAAAAAAATGACAGGGGAAGGAGAATATGAGAGGGGTATATGCATGTTTCATATAATTTTTTTTGGACGAAATACTTATATATAAATATATAATGACATGTAAGTATCCTAATCAACATCATATACATGTAAGGTAAAGAATTATAACTCTATCTAACTTCTAATTTTTGGAATAGCAATCAATTTCTAATTAGACATTAATGTATTAGTAATTGGATTATAATTAAATTTAGATTTTCATATATTCCTCAAAAGAGTTTCAAAAAAAGTTGAAAAGTAGGAAAGTGGAAGGAGTATCCGAAATAAGATTTTTTAATAATAGTTTTTTCCAAAAGGGTTAATTGATTGTATAATAATATTTTTTTCAAAGGTTTAATTGATTGTATAATAATATTTTTTTCCAAAAAGTTTAATTGATTATATTTTATAATAATATTTTTTTCCCAAAAAGTTTAATTGATTATATTTTATAATAATATTTTTTTCCCAAAAGAATATATTTTCCAAAAAGGTTAATTGAAATTTATTTAAAGAGTTCCTATAAAGGTGGAACCACTCACGTGCCTCGAAAAAAGCCTCTTTTATATATATAACTAGATTTAATGCCCGTGCGATGCACGGGTTTACATTAATATCATTTTCATAAACTTTCTATAACAATTAACTTATAAGATTATAATAAAATATAATTTCTAAGAAAATAATATTGATATATTGAGTCAACTTCAATGTTAACCATATTTTACCAACATTGTCAGGACTCAAAGTATATTTGACCTATATTTCCGGAAAATATTAACGTGACTCTCCCGTTCAAATCATTTATTAGGTTCACATATGTTTATGTTTTGATTGATACATTCACACACAATAAAAAATGATCCAAAGTACATAAGAATTAAGCTCTCTAAGAATTCAATGCTTAAGAGTTTCTAGTGATTTTGAGTTGATACATAAGTTCCAAATATGACTCATATTTGGAATCATAAGATCATACCACCTTATGCTAATTGCCTGATATGGAACAATTCTACTATTTGTAGGTGGGACATTCACCAAACCCTACACCAAGTATGTGCAAGTAATATGAGATTATAACTGTAATAATAGCATTTTTTTTACAACGAATCTAATTAATTATTTTCATAATTAATACAAAATTTTAAGAGCTCTCTAAACAATATTTGAGAAACTTAAACGAGTTTGGGTTGATATCTAAGTTTCAAGTACGACTCCTATTTATAATCACATGATCACCCGGCTTATAATATTTTTTTCGATGTGGACAATTCTTCTATTTATTCATAGTATATTTATACACCTACATTATTTTTCAATGTGGGACAAATAACATATTAAGTATTACACCATTAAAATTATTATTTATGATACTTTCTTAAATTATTATTTATGATACTTTCCTAAATTAATTTTGATGATGTAAATTCTATTAAGGTGGAGATAATAAAACAAACTTTTAAGAACATTGTAAGACAATACTTAAGAGATTCAAATATTTTGGGTTGATATCTACGTTCAAAGGATGACTCATTTTTACAATATAAAAGTCGCAATTGTAAAATATATGGTGCCCGTGCGATACACGGTCCTATTTGTAGTGTTGTATTTTGTATAATGTCGCAATTGTGAAATGTTAAAGTATATAATCTAGAATTCTTGTAAAAATCATCTTAGTTTGTTTTTTTTTATTAAAATAAACTCATGCTCCTTTTTAATAAATTAAATTGCAATATTTTTCTAATATTTGTCTTGCATATTCCGGCAATTTTAACAATTTTGATATGGCTATTGGTTAGTTAAAGTTAAAAAGAGTTATATGATATCTTTAATATTTGGCAAATCAACCATGTTACCTAAAAGTTTGAGTATGTGCGTCTCAAATCCAGTATTTCATTTCTTTGGCGGCTTTAACCATTGTATAGAGACATAAAGAGCTTATAATTTTGTGTTGTTTTTTTTCTTTCAAAAAGAAGCTTAAGAATCGTCGTGTATCTATTTAAAAGACCGTAGAATATGCGAAGATGTATCATTTGAATTACAAACCTCCACTCGAAAAAAAGCTAAATCAACAAACTAATGCAACCTTAATTCCAAGTTAGTTGAGATGTATTGAAATTCCATAGAAAATAAAGTTATCTACATACATTGTACACAATAAATCCGAAAATGAAACATTTATGCTACTCTATGTTAAAATTCAAAAGCGACCTTACCGAATAATTTATTGGTCGTTGTATCTTCATCAGAATCATACACAGTAATATTAACCTACACGTAAAATAGATAACACTCGTCAGAAAATTATTAGTGAATAATTTGATTCAAAGCAAAAACAACGTAATTGTAGACTAATAGTACAATAAGATTTAAACACAATATAAACCGCAAGATTCAAATAAATAAACACAACTAAAGTAAGAAACATAAATAAATACAATATAACGTGAAGTGGTGATTATTAATTTTTGAATGAAATTACATGTATATATATAAACATATTAACGTAATAGTGTTTGTTTAGGTTTCTGTACATTAATTTTATTCAATCTAACTTTCATGGTAGAATTTTATAATCTTCAGATTTAATTATATTATTAGGTGTTGTAGTGCATCACCATTTTTGTGAGAACATAGAAATATGGAATAGTTGTATATAAACATATTAACGTAATAGTGTTTGTTTAGGTTTCTGTACATTAATTTTATCCAATTTTTTATATGCTACTTTTGCTTACAATGAAAATACACGAATATATTTATATGAGTAGTTTGTATAATTTGGAATGCTGAATTGTTTTCGAAAAATTGGAGACTCTGTAATCGCTCGAAAAAAGCTTCCTTTAATAATATAGATAGATATTGATTTTAAAATCGGAATATTTAACAAATATATTGACATGATTTTTTTCCTTTTTTGAAAATTCTAATTGATTAAAAATAAAAATTAGAATCTGTAGAAGTCCTAAATTTAAGCTAACTTCTTAAACTAAATACTTGAATTAAGAAAATTAATAATCACTAACAATATAATTACTAGATTAACCTTAGTTAAATAAATTAAATTAAAAATTAAAATTCCACATGTCATTAGACGATTGGGTGTCTATGGAAAATGGCATACACATTGTGTAAGTGTATCATCTTCCCAGAGTTACGAGGGCATCAAGAAGGAGATCAGTAGAGTAATAAAATAGTACTTATAGAATATTACTCGGTAGTTAGTTGACTAACTTACCAATTATTAAAGTATTCGTATAAAAAATGGAAGAGTGTGACATTTACGGAAACATCAAATAATTAGTGATAGGCTGTTGCGTGGGGAGTTAGCTGTATCCCTTGACTTTAGCCCGCAACATGTCCGTTTTATACGAGTAATTAAAAGCGGGTCAAATACAAACTTATTTAGATAAATACAAATTTTTGTGTCTTCCGAAATGATCATCTCTCATACTGATAAAAGAGGAGTACCAAAACAGAATATTATAATGGCTTAGATGTAAGTAGTACGATGCTCCCGCAGGACACAAGTATTTTTCTTAGATAAATTTGGTTATTACAAGTTGTCGACTTTTGTCCTCTTTTATCTAAATCACTTGAGTACAAGTTTGTGTTTTAAATAAAACTAGTTTTAAACCAGTACAAATTGCAGGGGTATATTATTTTGAAATTTGTTGTTATACAAAAATGTTATACTCTATTAAAGATCAGGTTTCAAATTAACTAATTATCTGCTTCTAAATATAATCATATTTGGACATAATTTTCTACACAAATTCTCATTTGTGACGGCCACTATCCGTCACAAACTTGTGTCACAAGCTTGTGACGGGTCGAATCCCTCTCACAAGCTTGCAAGTGGGAGGGCAAGTGGGAAACCATTAATTTTCCACTTGCTTTCCCACTTGCAAGCTTGTGAGAAGGATCCGACCCGTCACAAGCTTGTGACGGATCTATCCGTCACAAACAAGACTATTTGAATTTTCTAAAATAGAGTAATAAAATCCCTTGCTTTTGTCTAACAATTTGACATTGCAAATGTAAAGTTGAGTTATAAAGTCATATCTAAGATTTTAGTTTTGAATTTTAAATTCATCTTTAATTAGCGTAAGGTGGCCGAGTATTTGTTTTAGTACGGTGTGTCCTCTTTTTAGCTAAACTAGTTTTAAACCCGTGCAAATTGCATGGATTTGTTTTTTTAAATTTTTTTATTACAAAGTACTTATTTATTAACATTTTTATCCATAAAATATTGATATCTACTATAATTTTAATATAATAAGATGATTGTTGTTAAAACTAGTATAAAGTCATTAATTAAAAAATATAAGTATAGAGACCATAAACAAAAATTATAATTCTAACTCGTTACCCGTGACCCGTGATATATCTTTAGTGTCATTAGTAATATTATGCCTAGCTAACTAATTTTTTTAAGATAACTATAATTATGTAGTAGAAACATCTTACATAGGAGTATTATGCTATCTAACTATATTTATTTTATAATTTTCATATTGCATCAAAAACATAGCTATAACATCATATTGACCTTTACAATGTATAGCGTAGCTGCGTAGTAGGGATATAATGTATTATTATTATAAATGATTGCTTAACTATTACTATAATTATTCTGATGTTTAAAGGGCTGTTATTTTTTATTATAAAAATAATATTATTATTATTAAAAAGAAAAATATATATTTATGGAGTATTATTAAGATATTATTATTAAAAATTATTACCCTAGCCAATATTTTTATCTTGTTATTTAAAATGATTATTGACATAAATTTTTGTTTATTAGTCATATTTAATCCCCGTTGACACTTGTTTTTTTTCCAGATTAGATCCTATTCTTTGCTATTTCAAGAGGAATTTAGAGGCTTGCAAATATCTAATTATTATCTAATTAGTGTAATTTAAAAATTTTAAATTGCTGTAATAATTTTAAATTCATGTGGGTAATTGATATATTATAAGATTGTAATTATAATCGTATTTTATTTTATACAAAGATGCCCATTTTACGTCATGTACTTTGAGAAAATGAAATTTAAATAATTTCTAAAAGAAAATTTTGACTTGTCAAAGTTCCTACTTTCATGGTATACTTGACACCTAGGATCCTTGGTTGTTGCTTTATTAAAGAAAGATTTGTGTTTGCTCTGTTGTGTTAAAACTGTTAATTGGCCAGTTTTAAAAAAGCCCAACTTATATAAGATGAAACAAAATTATTTGTGAAAAAAAAAAACACAAAGTTAGTAAAATTGCGAGGGTTTGAATAGTTGCAGACTCGTGCAAATTGTCAACCCGTTTTTCATTTACTCAAACCCGTGCATGAGACAAAATGAAAATTTTGACTCATGCATGTTTGAATTGAACGGGGGCATCTAGAAGGAGATCAGTTGAGTAATAAAATAGCGTACTAATAGAATATTACTCGGTAGTTAGTTGACTAACTTACCAATTATTAAAGTAGTCGTATAAAAAATAGAAGAGTGCGACATTTACAGAAACATCAAAGAACCGGTGATATATAGGCTGTTGCGTGGGGAGTTAGCGGTAGCCGTTGACTTTAGCTCGCAATCTGTCCCTCAAAGCATCAATACCGATATTTATTTGGGATATTTTATGGTGTATTCTTGAGTTTTTTGGTTTTCTATAGTGTATCCATACATTTTTGCAATTCTACTGTTTATCCCTAAACTCTATATATTAGTCTATTCAATGACCTAATTGATTGTCTTTGCAAAGTTTGTTTCTTAATTGATCTATTAAATCGTCTTTTTAAAGTTCAAATCACTCAACAACCCACTCAATTACTTATTAGTTCGCTGAATTATCTATTAACCCACCAAATAGTATATAAATCTAACTAACAATTCATGACTTTTCCATTATCATTTCATGTTTCATAACGAATGATTTTAATAGTATTTTGGGTTTATTGAAAGTGAAATGTGGTGCATCTTATAGAGGATTATAATAAGACAGTAACGAATCATAATAGAGGTTGAACCACAGTTCTTGTATAAACGATAAAATTAATACAAAGTTGAAGAGGTCATTATGGAGAAATAAGTAAGAAGTTTAGAGGTATAACGTAGATTATAAAAAAGGGGTACACTGTACAAAACAAAAAAAATTCAAGGGTATACCGTATAATATCCCTATTTGTTTTATAATTAGAATGAGTTAAATACAAACCTTTTTAGATAAATGAGATAAATTTTTTGTTATTTCAAGTTGTCCGTTTTTGTCCTCTTTTGTCTAAATCACTTGAATAAAAGTTTGTGTTTCAAATAGTTATATTTTATGTTTTTATTCGAAACAATTAGTTGAATGAGTCAGAGTAAGCTGTATAGAAATTTAGTTAATTCTTACATTGACAAGGATAAGGTATATTGGAATACACCGTAAAGAATAATATCGGTATTATTATAGGAATTGAGTAAGATATGTTCTTATGATATTAGCATGGGATTGTAAGATCGAGAGCCTCAATCCACCGCGCCCAAGTTTGACTACCCATTAACTATGAACCCGACTCACTAGAACCCAAATTAGCCATTTGAACCCACCGATCCTAGACTTTCCTTTTATTGCTTGTTATTTGATTATCTTAGTTTAGTCTTACTTTCCTACTTATTTGCATTTACTCAATGTTCTTATATTAGTTTCAAATCCACTTCTATATCGTGACACCCTTGAGCATAGCTAGTTTTAACTTTGCATATCGAATACCCACCGTCCCTGTGAACCGACCTTGACTTGCCACCGTGCTTAGTCTTGTTATAAATATCGTTTGACACATCAAAACGACGCGTGTCAGTTCGAAAAATCTATGAGTCTAACGTGACAACCCTCGCGATAGCGGAAATAAAATATAACGAGCATGCAATTTATATAGCGGAAATTACGATATTTTTCAAACTTTTTACATGCTAAAGGAAAGGTACGAGGAATGTCAAATAATTACAAACTTAAAGTATAGTATACTACAAGAGACGTAGTCTCCCAAAATGTTATCGATCAAATATCAAAGTTATTTAGCAACTAGCTAAGAAACGTCTAGGGGTGAATCGTCGAGGTCAACGCCCGCTAGCTCACACCCGAACCCAAAAACAGCAAGCAAAATCCATCCAAGCAACATGTTCATCCATGAAAACATGAACGCCACAGTCAGTGGGGAGTAACTCTGGGTTCTCCCAGCCATATCACAAATAACATACTTAAACGGAAATACATAAGTAGAAGCATACATATATAAATATACATGTGAATTACGAGAAGGATAAATAGGCATTTCAATACATAAAAATATAGGCGCATGAAGTACAAAGCCGTAAGCATCATATTATAGATAAACTCGGGGAAAACACCCTTAGACAACTATATACTCACTAGAGCTTGCATCTCACCGTTAGCGGCATATACTTGATAAGATTGAGACTCGACATATAAACCACGCCAAGTCATCCAACGGTCACAAATAATCAACATATAATCATCCAATCATACGAATATGACAACATATTCTCTCACGGTTAATGGCACGCACTAGCATCATGTACAATACCAAAACAAGTCAATGGAAGCCCACGGAATAAGACATTTCCCGGAACCGTATACGATAAGACGTTTCGTATACTCATGACCTAGACAAACAAGTTTACGGGATAAGACGTTTCCCGGAATCGTGTACGATAAGACGTTTCGTACACACAAGACTCTAATCCTCTCAGTAGGACGACGATAATAAATACGGTCCTAGTCTAAACCTGGCCAAACTCTCGGGATAAGACATTTCCCGATTCGACATGTGGTATGACGTTCCACATCCAAGACTCGATCATACAAAGACGTCGAGTACCCCAAATTCGGCTAAACCACACGAAAGAGGCGGAAAGAGATCTATAGTCAAAATTCAAGCTAGTACGCTACATGCAATGACACCACCTCGCAAGGATACAACATTTGACGGTCGGGTCGATCAACGCATTGCGTTCACCTTCTAACAACGTCGTCATATCCCCACTAAACAAATGCACCACGGCATCATGGTTACACTTCACCGCTCCGACATTTAAGTCTAACGGGTATAAAGTATGACCGGGAAATGAGAGTTCATAGCACTCAACAATTAGTACTCAAATCAAAACATAGGTAAAACCGACTCAAAGGGGAACATATCAAAAACCGTCACAAAACATGTGATATAAGCAAAAGGGATATCATATATTCTAAACATGAATATTTAATGCTATTACGTAAATTTATACGATAAACGAACCATGCAAACTATTATAAATGAAAGTATAAGAAAATAATAGAAGAAGAATTACAGCGGGATGCCAGCGGTCAAGTGGACCGGCCGCCGGCTACCCGGCTGGCACTTCATCAACAAACAAAAATCATCAATTATACAGCGAGCTCCCAGCCGGTCAGGGGGACCGGCGGCCGGGCACCCGGCTGGGACCGGCGGCCGGGCACCCGGCTGGGAACAACACAACACCAAAATGCAACTTTCACTTCTGTCGCGTCCCCAGCCGGTCGGCTGACCGGCGGCCGGTTGGCCGGCTGGGAACAACTCTTACCCGAGAACAACTATACTTCAACATTGATCTTCAACAAACATCAATAACTATCATCAATTATTGTCAACTATCAACAATCATCATCAATCATTAACCAACACAAATTCCATAACTACAACAATCAATTCCAACACATTTACTAACATCAAGCTATATTACGTATCTAATAAATATCACTAGATATCTAGTAAACATCAACTAAAGCATATTAAACATGTAATGATATCGAGTAACCCTTCACCGTTACCTTTTCGCGTCTTCAATCCTCGTCTAGGTCCTCTTCTACTAGGTAGTAGTCTTTGTCGAGGTCTTGAAGGTCTCCACCTACAATTAGACAACAAAAGATGAATATAATTCACCTTTGAGAAAGACGGATAAATTGAAAAGTGAGAAAGACGGTAATTTTATTACCAATTAAGATAGAGGACGATGAGAGGGGGAGATTATGACAAAAATTAGCGAATTTGAGCAAGGGATGAAGGAGTAGTGTGGAACTTAAGCTTGATCAAAAATGGAGTTTAGGGTTATGGTTACTTGTTGAGGAAGAAGGAGTAAGTGGAAGAATGAGGGAGTTTAAGGTTTAAGGGGATATAAGGTGAGTAAGTGGAAAAACATGGAAAAAGCCCAAAAGCGTCTTAAGGCGTAACTCACACATAATTTCGAGTAAAGTTCGAATACGAACCCGGATTTGCTAAATTAGACACGGGAAATTAAATTCTAGACTAAATCTAAAATTTCGCTGAAAAGTATCCGTATAATATTTTTAATATAAAAATAGGGTACATTTGCGGGTGTTACAATCACCCCACCTTTTAAAAAGTTTCGCCCTCGAAACTTGAGAGTATAAAACAAAAGTATCAAAGACAAGAATCGGTTTTCAAAATTAACAAGAAAACCTTTACAAGGGAAACATTTATGAAACGAGGTTCTTCTCGAAAACGGTTTAAGGAGATTTTTAATAAGTGCGAAACTTTATTTACGGATCACAATGTAGGAAATATCGGTATATTTCAACATGAAATTTAAGGATTATAACGCAATTATAATATTTGAAATACGAGTCATAAACGAAAAGCATAAAGATTAGAATCAACCTTTGGTCCTAGCAATATGGCCTAAGAACAAATATCGAGATCGATATTCACCTAATCGTTGCACCCAAGATGCTCTGAGATATGCCTTTTCTAGTGCTAGAAAGAATACAAAAATTACTGATGATTTTTGTGTCAAGTTATGAATAATCAATCATGTAGAGAAGAAGAGTTTATATAAGACTCTGTTTTTCTCTATTGTAGCCGTGTAAGTAGTAGTAGGGTAGAGGGAGGAGTCTTCCCTCTTCTTCTTCTACTTATATTAGGAAGTGGAGTCCAGATGGAAGTCTTCCTTTTTTTTTTAATGTATAATATGTGTATGTATTATTATAATATATACGTCAACTATAAACATCGTATATTTATAATTTGCTAATTAAATATAACAGTTTATATTTAATTACGAATTAACATTTAATTCATTTAAGCTTACATTATTTAATCGTATTAAATAATTACATTATATACATTAAGAAAAAAACAAGGTAAAAGCGGGAAGGAGAGGGGGGGTTCGCAAAGAAGCTATAGCCACGGCGGAAGGTGGAACGCGGGGGGCGAGAGCCACCCGGCCGACGGGGGGCCGCGGACACCGAGGGAGAAGAGACACGGGTGGGTGGTTGTCAAAAGAAAAGGGCACACGGCACGAGGGTCACAGATTAAAAAACGGTGCGATCTGAACGGCGCTGGAAGCACGGGGCGGAAAAAGACTGCCCATGCAGAGATGAAAAAAAGTCTATCCTCCTAGGGGCGGACCTTTATAAAGCCGTCAAACGTTAATGTATATAATGTAATTATTTAATTGATTAATAATTAACTTAACGAATTAAATGTTAATTCGTAATTAAATATAAACTGTTATATTTAATTAGCAAATTATAAATATACGATGTTTATAATTGACGTATATATTATAATAATACATACACATATTATACATTAAATAAATTAAAAAAGGAAGACTCCTATCTGGACTCCACTTCCTAATATAAGTAGAAGAAGAAGAGGGAAGACTCCTCCCTCTACCCTACTACTACTTACACGGCTACAATAGAGAAAAAAGAGTCTTATATAAACTCTTCTTCTCTACATGATTGATCATTCATAACTTGACACAAAGATCATCAGTAGTTTTTGTATTCTTTCTAGCACTAGAAAAGGCATATCTCAGAGCATCTTGGGCGCAACGATTAGGAGAATATCGATCTCGATATTTGTTCTTAGACCATATTGTTAGGACCAAAGGTTGATTCTAATCTTTATACTTTTCGTTTATGACTCGTATTTCATATATTATAATTTCGTTATAATCCTTAAATTTCATGTTGAAATATACCGATATTTCCTACATTGTGATCCGTAAATAAAGTTTCGCACTTATTAAAAATCTCCTTAAACCGTTTTCGAGAAGAACCTCGTTTCATAAATGTTTCCCTTGTAAAGGTTTTCTTGTTAATTTTGAAAACCGATTCTTGTCTTTGATACTTTTGTTTTATACTCTCAAGTTTCGAGGGCGAAACTTTTTAAAAGGTGGGGTGATTGTAACACCCGCAAATGTACCCTATTTTTATATTAAAAATATTATACGGATACTTTTCAGCGAAATTTTAGATTTAGTCTAGAATTTAATTTCCCGTGTCTAATTTAGCAAATCCGGGTTCGTATTCGAACTTTACTCGAAATTATGTGTGAGTTACGCCTTAAGACGCTTTTGGGCTTTTTCCATGTTTTTCCACTTACTCACCTTATATCCCCTTAAACCTTAAACTCCCTCATTCTTCCACTTACTCCTTCTTCCTCAACAAGTAACCATAACCCTAAACTCCATTTTTGATCAAGCTTAAGTTCCACACTACTCCTTCATCCCTTGCTCAAATTCGCTAATTTTTGTCATAATCTCCCCCTCTCATCGTCCTCTATCTTAATTGGTAATAAAATTACCGTCTTTCTCACTTTTCAATTTATCCGTCTTTCTCAAAGGTGAATTATATTCATCTTTTGTTGTCTAATTGTAGGTGGAGACCTTCAAGACCTCGACAAAGACTACTACCTAGTAGAAGAGGACCTAGACGAGGATTGAAGACGCGAAAAGGTAACGGTGAAGGGTTACTCGATATCATTACATGTTTAATATGCTTTAGTTGATGTTTACTAGATATCTAGTGATATTTATTAGATACGTAATATAGCTTGATGTTAGTAAATGTGTTGGAATTGATTGTTGTAGTTATGGAATTTGTGTTGGTTAATGATTGATGATGATTGTTGATAGTTGACAATAATTGATGATAGTTATTGATGTTTGTTGAAGATCAATGTTGAAGTATAGTTGTTCTCGGGTAAGAGTTGTTCCCAGCCGGCCAACCGGCCGCCGGTCAGCCGACCGGCTGGGGACGCGACAGAAGTGAAAGTTGCATTTTGGTGTTGTGTTGTTCCCAGCCGGGTGCCCG
>JAIUZE010000971.1:0-68769 GCA_022085475.1 Heliosperma pusillum | reverse complement strand
TTCAAAGCACATTAACTCCTACAATTAAAGGTAAGACTCCCTATTTAGCTTCCATAAGTTTATTAAGTTACAATACTAGTAGTTTTTGGTGCTCCATGAAATTCATACAGTAGCTTTTTTTTCCAATCCTATTTAATAATATGTGGGCTTTTCTTTTAATGCTTGTTAGAAGTAGTATTATTACTTGTTCAAGATGCAAATTTTTTGATTAATTATGTTACTGGATTTCAAGTTATTCCCAGTTATATGATTTTTAAAATTTTGGGTAATGTTGGGGTGATATAGGATGGCAGCGGTATGGTTGAATTTTCATTACAAAGGCAACGAGTTTGATTACCCAATTTATGATGTCGATTTAATTCAAATTCTCGACCTAATCAGTGAACTTGGGGATGTTGCTATGAGACAAGGTTTGTTGATACTGGATGCTTATGATTTATATTACAAAACTAAGCAAGGGGAGAAGATGTATATTAGGAGTGATATGGAGTTGTTAGGAATGTTTGTAAATTTAGATGGGTTGACTACCATTGAAGTATGGATGGAAGATGTTGTTTATCCGATAAAGGAATTTGAGATAGTTGCTGGGTTGAGAAGAGCACAAAGTGAAAATGAATTAAGTAGGCTCAGGGAAGAAGCAGAACATGTAGAGTCTTTAGCCATTAATATTCATGTGGTAGAAAAGGAAGCATCAGGCGCTCCCCGAACTCGAACACATACAAGTCCTTCCCACCTACATATACAACCAACCCCTTCACCAAATCAGACTCAACCAAGTCCTCCCCCAACTCATGCTAAATTATCTCAAAATTGTCCCACATCTGACAGGTTCATAAATTCTGCCCCATTTACTCAGTTTACTGGATCAAATCTCCATAAAACTAAACCAATTTCAACTAAACAAATCCTAAAACCAACGCTAGGAGAAAGGGTATTTATATTGCACATCCTAACACAAAAAAAAATGCCAATTCAAACTGAAACGAGTGACAATAGACCAAATAGGCGGTGCAAACTATTAGAATGGGTTGGTGATCATTGTGAGGCAGACAACTGAGGAAGTGAGGATAGAATGGACGCAGATTACAATGAAGAATCGGAAACGTCTGAAAGTGAAAGTGAAGAATCAGTTGAACACATTTATGAAGAAGGGAGTGAAATGGCTAAAGAGCTTGTGATCTCCACTAATGTACACCCATTTGATATAACAATTGCTGAAGTTGAGAACCAAAGTGAACACTACTTGGATAAAGCATATTATAATGGAACGATGTACTTACCTTAAGAGTGGGGGTCAATTACTTTAAGACCGTGGTTAATGTTCATTTCCAAGTCTGAATTTCAGTTGGTGTTGGCTGACTATTGTATACAAGAAGGATTTAGCTTGGTTGTTCTAAATTCTGATAATATGAGGTTTACTGCAGAATGTAGTGGTGATACATGTACTTGGAAGATTCATGTGTCTAGGTTGCTTGATAAGATGACATGGGCAATAAAGGCAATTTCAGGATTTCATAAGGATTGTTATCCATTGAAAAAAAAACCCTATGGCTACCTCACATTGGATGTGTAAGAAGTTGGAGATGGAACTAAGAGCACAACCAAAAATGCATGTAAAGCATATGACTGACTTGTTAATGTATAATTATGGCATCCAAGGTTGTCTAAGAATAATGTACAAGGTAAGAGACATGGCTTTTGAGAAAATTTATGGAGGGCATGAGAAACGTTGTAACATGCTTGCGGCTTATGCATAAACGATTAAGAAAACTAATCCCGGATCTTGGACACTTATCACTTGGCATTCACCAACAAATAATGGTGCAATATATTTTAAGGGCATGTTCGTGAGTTTTAATGCTTGGATTGAAGGCTTTTTAAAAGGTTGCAGACCCATTATCGGTGTAGACGGATGTCATCTGAAGGGGAGGTATAAGGGAATGTTGTTGTCCGCTATGAGTTTGGATGGCAACAATAATCTGTATTGTATAGCTTACGCTAATATAGGGAAGGAGAAAACTGAGACATGGGCTTATTTTTTCAGAAATTTAAAACTTGCTTTTGAACAACATAGTTGTAAAAAATGGGATTGGACTTTTATCAGTGATAGGATGAAAGGGGTTGAGAAAGCTCTGGAGCAAGATTTCCCTCGAGCCAAAAGAAGAATTTGTGCTCAACATTTATATTCAAATTTCAAGGATAAATGGGGTGGTCCATTATATCACGACTTATTTTGGACCGCGGCAAATGCTAAATCTGACTATGTCTACAACAAAGCACTAGAAAGGATGGCTCAAATGTCCACTGCATCTGTTCAGTACCTTCAAAATGTGCAGCAAGAATGGTCTATCCACACATTTGATCCCGAGGTGGCTTGTATACACAATACTTCAAATTTTGTCGAGTCCTTTAATGCCTTAATAAAAATAATCTAAGAGAACTACCAGTGATGTCTTTACTTGAAGGGATTAGGACTTACTATATGGCCAAGTTTGCTGAACGGATAGAGGTGGCTGAGAGCCTAGGGTTGACCGAACCAACACCATATGCAAAGGACGTGCTTGAAGCTAACTGTTCAGACTCAAGGTTTTGTAGAGTCATCAAAGCAGGGGGTGAAGAGTTCGAAGTGTGTGAAGGCTCGATGACCTTTCCAGTGGACATCCTTAAGGGTGTGTGTTTTTGTGGAGAATGACAAATTTCTAGAATACCATGCAAGCATGCGTGTAGAGCCATATACCATAACAAAGAAGAACCAGTGCATTATATACATGGCTTCTTTCTTGGTCAGTGTTACAAGCTCACATACGCAGAGCATATGCATCCAATGTCGGACAATGAACAATGGCCATGCTTTGATTTCCCTGAGGTTTTACCACCGGTGCAAGAGAGGGGCGTAGGAAGACCTACAAGACAAAGAAAAAGAAAAGCAAATGATCATAAGAAAATGATTTTTTAGGTATACAAAAGCCAAAGAGGGAGTGTATATGTACAAGAGAGGTGTAGAGGTGTATAAAGAGTTGGGCTAAAGGAGATGGGTGTGCGGTTGAACATCAAGCAAAGGAAATTTTTTGGGTTTACAAAGTAAAATAGAAGTGTATTTGTAGACGTGTAGTAGGGCTATAGGGTGGCTAATATTAAGGCACATGGGTTATATACTTATATGGGCTTGTGTGTAGGAGGGGTGTGTGTAGGAGTGTCAAGTGTGGCTTATTTACGTGACATGTGTATTGTGTGTTGCTTTTTGCTAAAAAAAATGTACTCAAATTCTCATTTATGACGAGTATATCCGTTTTTAAATTTAAAACTAGTTTGTATACCCGCGCAATGCACGTGATATGATTTGATTTCTCTCGTGTGTATACGTTATCAGTTATTTTTGTTTATAAATAATATATAGATTTTTTTATAAAAATTATGGGAACATGAGTCTTAATCTAGGTAGCACCAACTTTTGCAGAACACAGTTTGGGATAAGCGTAACCGAGAACGGATACGGACACGACACAACATCCCATAAAATTTGGGACACGAGACACGTTATTTAAATTTAAAAAAAATATATATATAATAGTTATAAACGTTCGATTTTATTTTTGTAAAAGTATTTGATATTAAAATTAAATAAAAGGAGTTAAAACTTGACCTTGATTATAACTCATTTTCATTTTCCGCTCAAACTCATCTTCTAATCAATCTCTTTCGCAAGCTCATTTATTGTCTAAAGAACATCATTCACCCCAAATTATGTCTAAATAACATAGACATGCGTCATACACCTGTCTAAATAAATGAAGAAAAAAATATTTAGGCGCGTGTGCGATGAGTGTCTATGCAACCTAGGTGTTAATTTCAATATGACGGCTATATAGATATAATATCCAAACTTTAGTATGTGGTTCTTCATAGGTATATGATATAGTTCACATATCATATTGGGAATTTTAATTCAACCATATCATTTACTGATTAAAACTTGGTGATTTTTCCTCTATCTAAATCATATATATTAGTGAATTAAAAAATTCACTTGAATTAGAATAATAATTACAATATCAATTCTCTTAAAATAAAGGTATTAATTAATAAATTACTATGAAGCACACTTTATTGATTTGGACCAACTTTTAAGTTGCTTAGCGAAAGAAAAAATGAGTTATGTTTTTTTATGTAGCCATTTTTCTTCTTAAGGATTAAATAAATATATATTGACAACAACTTACGTTTATTTATTGTCAAGTTGGCGGAAACAAATGTAGGAAAATAATTATATAATATTAAATATATAGCTATTACTGATATCACCAAATTTATTTACAATAGAGGTTATAATTAGTCTGATCTTCAAACTTAGTTTATGTTCATCATTTGTACGGAGTATATGATTCACATGTTTTATAAGTGAAAACATTTTTTTTTCTACAGTATCAATTGTCGGAAATTTTGTATGCAAATATTTGTCGTTACGCATAAACTAAACACAATGTACACCAAAATATCTTGACAAATCATTATACAAACAATAGCATTGTAGGTAAACATAATCATAGTCGCTATTATATAAAGAGTTTATTGTGATATGCACGATTAATAATCAATTATAGCATTAGTGTCAAAATTCAAGTTTTATATTTAGATCCGCTTGTAGTTCGTACCACGATTATTGAACATTAAATTGCTTTCCACATGCTAACTGACAATGAATTAGCATAAACGGAATTAATAGAAACCCTATTTTTTAGAAGATTATGTGTCTTTCAAAAAATTCAAAATCGCACGATAAAAAAAGATTCAATAATAAATTATTATCTACCAATGTTATCTTACATTTTGCACATGAGCAAGAACTCCTTCTCGTTAAACTATTATCTACCAATATTATCTTACATTTTGTTCAAGAGCAAGAAATCCTCCTCGTTATAACTTTGTGTAATTCCTCCATTAGTAATTCACCTGTCAAATATTTTGAGGTTAAGACAATCCTGTCTCTAAATAATTTTTCTACGATATCAAAAAAAAAAAAAAGCTACATTAAGTACCAAAGATGGAAATTTGCATTGAGATCAAATAAATAGGAGTATTATAAATCAAAATTAGTGACTACTTTGCTATGTGAGTACTGTTACCATTTTGAATTATTTATACCATATATTTTTTCACTAATGATTAGGGAGTAAATAAGTTACTTTTGATATTCCTTAAGAACTTTAATGTCGAAGTTAAGGTAAGAAGTATATTAGAAGTTATTAATTTCACCTATTAACTATTTAACTTCCATCATTTAATATCCCTCCATTAATATATTTTTATATGACTTGTGAAATATAATAACAAACTTTTTTTTTGTAGATAAATACTTTGAAAATAGCTTATGTTGACACGTGACGATTAAAAAATCAAAGAAATTCAAGAATTTTATAACAAAAAGATAGAGTTCAATTATAAATGATGTAAAATCCTAGGGATGTTTTTTTATTTTTTGTTCAACTTATTCTAGCAATAAACGCGGAAATTTAAAATCTAGTACGTATTTTTATTTCTTATTATTGCTTAATTTATCAAAAATAAAAAGGCCAATCTTTATTCTTTATTATGCTTTTTAAAAACTTAGTATGCATTTAATGTTTGCAAATTTATTATTTTTCTTTTTTCTTTTCTAAATAATGATGATGAGGTGGCTTTATAGAATCACCCCAAAAGTGAAATGGTGTAGTGTGGTGGTTTTGGCTTGTCTTTTTACATTATTTATAAATTTATAAATATGTCAAGCAATATGAATACAGGTGTAATGCATATGAAGAAATGATGGGTTTTATCTTACATAATCAAGTGGGATAATATTTGACCGTTATAAATTATAAGATGGATACATTCGTCATTGGAAAGACTAATCGATAATTGTATTTTTCAAAGGATTTTTAATTTGTCCTTTCACTGTATTAACGTATGCATTGGGTATGGTAGTATGCCAGAATGTCAACTAACGTTTTAGATGGGCTAAGTTTTGGGGCGATAAGATATAAAGGTTATATTATTGTATAATGTTAAAAATGTTGGTTAAATGTAAAGAATAACAATGTAGTAGTTAAGATGAGGGGTTGCTAAACTACTTTTAGTTATTGTGGTTCACCTGAGAAGGTATTAAGGCAAACTGGTATTTTAAGTGGTTAAAGTAAATAAAATAAAAATGTATAAAACTAAATTGAACATCCTGAAAAAAAAAATGTATACACAAAAAACGTGTATAGTATCTTCTCGAAAATCGTGAACTCAAAGGGAAGACAACAGAAAAATAGAAGTAACAATATTTAAAGCAGGGGTGTTGCTAAAATAAAATCATTATATTCACATTTAAGATAAACTTATCTTTGATACATTAGATTGAGCGGGTCAGACCAAGTTTTGGTATAAATTAATAGATCATTTCGGGTCAATTGGGCAGCGAGTTAAGATTTACGAGTTTTTACCTTGGAAAAAACGTACTGGACCACACCAATTTGGACAGGTATATATTTCATTTTTCGACCTCCCCATTATAACTTAACTAATAATGCGGTTTCCATTTTATTAAGACTTCTGAAGTGTTTTTATGATTATTTCACATGTTTAAATATTTAATAATTTGACCAAATCATTTTAAAAAAAGCACGAGTCAAAAGTTTCATTTGTCCAGTTTCACTAATTAGTAACATGGACAAAATGAACAATGGCTCAAAAAAATTTCATTTTAAACATGAAAAATGGGTCAAAAATTAAGTTTTAAACGGACATGGGTTTGACTAAATGAAAACGAGTTTAACAATTTGCAATTGTGGTACTATTTAGACCCACATAATTCCCTAATTTTGTGATGATTCTCATCCAAATAGTTTTCTTCTATCTTATATAAGTCAGGTTTTTTTTAAAGCAAATGAGTAACACGACAAAGTAAAGAATCAAATTTAGCTAACAAGAGGACATATCGTAAGTACAACAATTAAGTAAAGAATCAAATTTAGCTAACAAGAGGACATATCGTAAGTAAAACAATTATTCAACAAATTAAACATTTAAACGTACTGTACCATTTAGGCAAATTACATATAAAATTTATAATTTAGATCTAAAATTTTAAAAATCATTTTATAACTCCACTATTATTCAATAAAACTTAGTCTTTAATATTTACTTTTTTTATAATAACAAATTCTAAAGCGGCATACTCGTGCAAATTTGCACGGGTTTAAAACTAGTTTTTTTTATATCAAACCTCCATAAATGCTAAACTCATAGTAATATCCATCTCATTCACCTCACCCACCCCCTCTAATTAATCTCACCTTCTAACCCGATTAACCTTAACTCAAATCACAACCGTTTTTCTCATTAACTTTTTTAGACGGTGAAATAAAGTAATCTAATATAAAAAGGAGATCTTTATATGCATGTATCAAAGACTTTATTTATGGTTTGTAATAATATTTTTTTGATTTATATTATAAATGGTATTATTAAAAGTTCTTTACCAAATATTAGAAATCTTGATGTCATATTGTCAGTTTCAAAAAAAAATAATGAGCAGAGTTAGAGGAGAATGCTTTATTTGTTAGGGATTTTGGGAAATAATATAGATGACGAGGAGCTCTCTGGTTCTTTTATTTGTTTGTGTTTTAATACTAGTAGGACTAGTTTTAAACCCCGCAAATTGCACGGGTATGCATTAAGTAAATTAGTATAATCAAAGCTTAATAAATGATGATGGTTTATATTCAGTTCCTTTTTATTATAATTTTATAATGATTTTTCGTTTTGGTTTGACATGATTTTAATTTGATGCACTACTCTAACAACCGTTTTGCATTTATATATAAACTTTTTTTATCGTTTTATAAAAAGTTTTTTTTTCTTTTAATATGGTAAGAATATTCCGTTCACATAATATATTTTCGTAAGGTAATATTAAAGATATTTACGCGGATTACGCCTATCATTGTCAAAAGTAAGAAATGTAAGACCCCTCTTACTCATGACACATAATATAAATAATGGAGTCTAATTTATGTGTAAAACTGACCTATAACTTTATTAGTCCTAGAAAGACGTGTTTCGTTCAATTAAGGTGGCCACAACAATTTTGAAGCGGCCCAATAACCCAAAACAATTTTGTTGGCTATTGGTTGTCTATGATTTAAGCTATAAGGTAAACTTTGGAATAATTTTGCTCTCTTAATCTATAAATAATATAAAAAGACAAAACTAAGTAGATGACATGACAACCTCTTACTCTATTAAATCCCTATGTGGCATCATCTAATAAAATCTTAATTATTCCTTAAAGTTCTTCAACCGGAAAATCTCAATAAAATTGAATACTTTAATGAGTTATTTCTTATTAGTAAATTAGTAAATAAATATTTGTGTTTATTGGTAAACCTTTTGTCTTTAAAAAGCTTTTATAGGTAGTAAATATTAATACCGGTGCAAGGTTTTGAGTTCGCAAATAGACAAGTATATTGGTCAAGCTTCTAAATTAATTGTCGTCATTTAAAGTGATCTTTATTTCTTAATTAACTCGTAAAACGGTCAACTTCTATCCCCTCTAAGCTCATTAATCTGTACAAAAAATGAGAAATGTGTATAAATTTGGTTCCATTATCATCCATAACTCCATAAGTAATACCTTCTAAATAAGCCCTAGACACCCCACCTTCTAATGAGATTTGTCTCTTTAGTTTTTCGCCAATGATTGAATGTAAGACAGTTATATAACCTATTACATATCTCCCTTATCGATAAAAATGCAAATTTTAGCAAATATATGTACTCGAATCATTCATTTGTTGGTTATTATGTTTTTCAATTTGTTTTTGTATTTAATAAGAGTTTTATGTAGCTTCAAAATTAATTAATATATTTTCCCCACTGTTTGAAAATGAAAATTTATTCGCTCTGCTATTTTAAAGTGTAGGTTTAAACGAAAGCCCTTCAAACCTTCACTACTCCAACAAAGGTTAGTAGTAGGTGGTGTTGTATGTATTTCCTTATTATATTGACTTTTTTTTTTTCTAATAAGTGATTATTTTACATTAAAATTTTACTATGGGATATTATTTATAGAAAGAAGTAAATATAGATGATTTTGTTAGTTTTTGTGCCAATAATGTATTTTAGGCGGTGGTGATTTATTGCCGACGTTTGTTAGTTTACTGAAATTTGATTTGATTTTATTATATTTAGGTTTTAATTTGTTTGTAAAGCTCACACTTTTTGACTTTTTTTTTTTGACAAAAGTAAACTGATATAAATTTAAAAAGGCTTCTACAGTACGAACCCCGGAGTACGGGAGTCCTTTATACTACTAGACAACCAATCTAACAGTACAAGATAGTGAAACGTAAACATTAAGACGACACTTCTTGAAGGGAGGATGATATAAGTCGTCAAAATGGAAGAGGTCCGACTCCTTCCTTTTGATCTGTATAGCCACTGCATCAATCTTGGTGTACCTGCAAAGAAATTTAGAGAAACCAACAGAGACCGAAATTCTTTTCTTCAGTCGAACACTATCCTGGGTAGCTCGACTTCGGTGTTTGATCTCGTGCACCTTACGTCCAAAACTCTTGGTCCTACTTTCTCTAACTGCAACAAATTGAAACTGAACGGCAGAAACTTTACTGACTTGAGCTGAGCCCGATAATATTCGCTTCTTTTTATCAATTTGGAAAATCTCGTCCTCCTGAATCACAATATTAGTCTTGAGGACGTCGACATGATGCTGATACTGCTCCCTAGGTGCTGGAGAAGTAATGGGAACTTCTGCTTGCCCTAAAATTTCATTCAGGGGAGTTATCGTCTGAATGGTTTTAGGAATGAGGGGGCGGACCCTCATGAAAGACATGGATCTCTGGTGAAAGAACTCCAAATTTTTTCCTTGAAGTAAATCTTTGTAACCTTGCGAGGAGAGGTTTAATTTGGTGTGAGGATGTTTTTTGTGGGAAAAGGAAAAACTTGTGGGAAAATTTGAAGAAGTACCAGAGGTATCACATTTAACCTCAGCAGGAAACAATGGTTCAACTTCACGTAACTCATCAAGATCCATGGTACTACAAGTACTACTATTAACGGCACCCTGATCATTATCAGCCACAATACCAACCGCGTTGTCGTCTAGTTATAGACTACTACAGGATGCAACCTGACACTTGTCAATCATATCATTCGAAAAAAGGGGTTTCTTACCTTTATTCGAAAAACCCAATGGGTCGAAAGGAGAAGCAACTCTTTTCTCATTAGGATTCACCACCAGTCTATCTACCATCTATCTACCACTGCAACAAGTTCACGTTTGGCATCTTTATTGTTCGGATCAAGTTGTAGGCCATGCTCAAAATCCTTCAAAGCATCCGTAAGAAGATTTTTCTGCAAAAACGCTAACCCTCTACGATAGAGGGCCTTCACATTGCAAGAATCAAATTTTAAAACCAAGTTACAGTAACTACAAACTTGAGTATAATGTGAGAGTTTCAATTCACATGCAGCAAGGTTAAGGACAAGTGAAAGGGCCAGGAAAGAGGATGAATGCAAATCATGAGAAGTCGATGAGAAGCCCACCAAGCAGAAAAGGTTAAGGGCAAATTTGTAAAAAGTAACGGCTAGAGAAAAATTACCTTCTTTGAAAAAGGAATTGCCCCGTTCTTTTATCTTGTGAATGCCGAAAATAGATGGCTCCCCCATGCTCATGATCCACCCAAGCAAATGCTCGTCCTCTAAGTCATCGCAGTCTAAAAACAACTCACTAAGACTAAACCAAAGTAATTGATGATCCATGGAAACCGGAAAAGCAAACCGAAGGCTTAAAGAGAAAGCTAAAGAACAAAAAGGAAAAAGTTAAGAAAGCTTAACACGAGATAAAGCTTAACACGGAAGTTAAGGAGACTACTACAACCGCAAAACCGCCACGACGCCAACCTAACTGAACCACCAATACACACGCCCTTCAATCAAGGAAAGCAACAAACTCCAACCAAGGTTACCAGACTCAATGAATTTTAGTCTCTCAAACCAGGAAGGCCAAGTTCACCATTCAATATTCAAACTCAACATAAACAAGTCTAGCCTAAGAACAAATCCACGAACGGATAAACCATCAACGCTCAACATCGCGTCAAAAGGAAAACATCATGATTCAAGGGAAATTAGATTATCATATCCACCCTTGAACTAAGAACAACGCCCTGGTAATCTTCTCCAAGAGCAAACCTAAAACCTCTTAAGAGTACCTCTCGTCAAAGCACGGAGATCGAATTTACGGAAATGCAAATTCGGCTAATCAAAACAGAAATTACGCAAAAGTTCATACTTACTCAGAGAGATAGCCAATTAAAATTGAGCAATTCGACGCGAATAACACTCAATAGCAAGGAAGATAAAAGTGATCAGATGGCCAAACAACCGGCCACCTAAAACCTGTTGGTGGAGTCGATAAGAGATTGAAAAAGAAACTGAACCTGGAATAAGGGAAGAAACTTGCCAAGGAATGCGCAAGACCGAAGAACACACAAAGTTACTAACTTTATTATCACCAACTGAGCTTTGATCATGAATTTCAGAAGCATCATCTAAAGCCCAGCGAAGGCTCGAACCAATTTTGGCAGGCCAAAAGAGGTTGAAGAAAAGATTCTTAATTTTAAGACCACAAAGAAGCAATAAAGCTATGATTGAGGGCGTAGCCGCCGGAGACAGGCCCCATAAAGGTCCCATCTCCGGCGGTGATGAAACGAATTAGGTGACAGGGGCGGCGGCGATGGTAGTAGATCAAGAGAACTTAAAGGGGAAGGTAAGTTAGAGAGAAAGGGGAAAAAAAACCTAGAGAGAGAGCGGCTGTTGTTTTTATATTACTTGATTTTTTGTCCAAACTCTATACACTTTTTGACTTGTATATTTGCAATTTTGAGTTTATGTTTTAATATTCACTATGTTGTTGGGATTGTGATATACAGGAAGTTCAAGGGAATAATCAAGGAATTTTAATTAGGGCTATGTATTTTAAGACAAATGCGAAGAGAGAACAATATGTATGAAGTTCTTAACAGGTCATTGAAAAATCATGATAAGGGTAAAGTCGCGTCTCCTTAATCAAAATAAACCTAAGTCACTACTAACTAATAGTCAGCGGTAAGCAAGGTATCGAATCCACAGGGAGGCGGTAGGATTCTAATCTGTTAAACTAGCTTTGTCTCTATAGTAACAATTCGGGGTTTTGAGATTGAGTTTCTAGTCTAAAAGCAATCAATAACAATAACTAATAGCAAACAATAACAATAACAACTAATAATAAAAGGTTGAAAACAATAAGATTAAAAGTCTAGGGTCTCAGGTTCACTAGGATTATTGTTCAGGGGTAAGGATGAAATCAACTATCATGCAATAAAGTTATCTGAGGTCACAAGATCAGTCGATTCAATTATGCCCTTTAAATCTACAATTTAACATGCGATCGCTATCATTAAACGAGTTCTATTCAATTATCGTAGCATATCTTAGTCTTAACCCGGTCGGTGTCAATCCTAATTTGCGAGACTAGTTAATTAATCCTGGCCAGTAATCAAACAACTAGAATTAAAATGATAACCATGCAATTGCAATTCAATCAATTAATCTACCCCTTCTAACAATCCTAGATCCCCTTTCAACCCAGAAAGAAATTTAGCTACTCATAACGATATAAATAACAACAATAATAAACAAAGTAAACATGATTAACAATTATGAAAGGAGTAACAAAGAATAATTAAAGAACAAGAAGGCAATTAAATTGATTAACGAAGAAATATTGAAGAATACCGATTATAAGTTAAACTAAAGACAATCGTCTTTGATAAATAAAATCCAGAGGCAAAGAAAGCTAAATTAGGTTTTCTAATATTAAAGCATGTCTAATTATGAAAGACGAGCTTTCTTTTTTTAACAAAACTCTAATTAATTAGGTTAAAGTTTAGAAAAATATGAAAAGCCGCCGAAAAACTAGGTTGCTCGTTCGAGCAAGGGACTTCTGCTCGATCGAGCAAGATAACAGTACGACTCGGTCGAGCAAGGGGCATCTGCTCGACCAAGCAGCCCTTCTTTTGGCTTGCTTCTTCACTTGTCTTCATTTCTTTTCTTTTCTTTCTCGATTCCCGTGCCTAACCCTCTACGATCCGACTCCGCCATGCTTCATATCTACTAAAAAAGCTCCAAATGCATCCAATCAGCATTAAAACATAACAGAAGCGGCATAATCTATATTCTAGCTAAAATAGCATAGAAATAAGCAAGGAAAGACGGTAAATCGAGTTAAATGCAACTAAGGGAAGTATAAAATATGTATATAAATAATGATCATCAAACTCCAACAAACCAATCCGTTTGCTTGTCCCTAAGCAAAGCACTCAACACCATACAAGGACAAACATACAAATGGTGAATGAAAAACTCAAAGCTAATGTTAATGTACATACAAATCCCAAGCTATCCATATCTATAACAAAGTAATGACCAAGTTGTACCAATAAAACAAATTCAAAGGCACGGAAAAGTAGAAAACGCAGCTCATATTCCAAGATTTTACATGATTCTGTAGTATAGACAAAAACCAAATACCTTTCAATCTTGCAAGGCTCATTTTGTCGGATTCTCGCGGATTCACTCATGCACTCATAAGTTTATGTAAAGGTGAGTTTTGTGAAGATAGAAAGAAATAGAAACACTCACTCAACTTATGAAACATGCATGCATTCTAATGTGATAGTAATTTTCCAAACTAATACGCATTCGCTATAAAGTACATGAATCAGGACAAAAAGGGAGGCTAATGGGTGAAGGTATAGAAGTGGATTGTGCCAAGGCACGTATAGGAATGTGGGGCTAAGACCGGTAGTCGCAGCGACACTTACCAAAACAAATCTACAAGACTAGCACAAACCAACACCTGACTAGAGAAATCATCTTAAACTTTGACAACATAAGAGACATATCGAAATGGCTCTCTAAATATGCATTAGACTCTAGTATAATCCCTTTCATTTTCCCTTGAATAATTGAATGAAGCAACATACATTTTTTCTTCTTTTCTTTTCTTTTCTTCTTTTTCATTTTTTTTCTTTTTTTCCATCATTTTTTTTTTTTCCAGATCTTTTGCTTCACAACTTTTCTCAACAAAGGAAATAAATGACACAATTGCCAACATACTTGCTACACCCATTTGATATTCTTTTGAAATCCCGACCCAACCATAGTAGACACGTAGATAAGCAAAAACATGCAACTGCGACTGTCCCGATAAGGAAGACAAATTCTAGGAATGTAGCTATTAGATAGGTTATAAAACAGGCTACAAAAGGCTCAAAAGGGCTAAACATAAAGAACTCAATAATAAGGGTATAAAATCAAGTCTTTTTGGCTATGTGTGGCTTATTTGAACAAAAAGAACCACTTTTCCTCGTGCACTTATCAAACGAACGCGTATAGTATCAAGAAATGAATGTCACACTTATGCAATTTGATGTTACATATTCCACAAGGAGTACCACACTCAAGCCTAAAGACAATGAGACCAGTTTATTGATGTTCCTGGCCTAGGAAGCTCTATAGACCTCAGAACTTTAAGTGGTTTACCAACAAAAATTGCCAAATCTAGTTAGCATAAGGTATGTCAAAAACGGTCAAGACTTGTACTATGAGCTTTGTTTTCAAAAGTAGTAAGTCAAAACAATGTACATGGACAACTTATTTGGGATTCAAATGCAGAAACAATGCAAATTATCATCATTGTTATTCAATTCACCAAGACTCGGCCTAATAAAATGAAAACATGTTTTTTGGATTTTGTAAATTTTTCAATTTTTATGATTTTTGTTTTCTTTCACACAACGGAAATAAACACACGACATAAATTAAGACTCTCCCCCAAACCTAAATGTCACAGTGTCCTCAGTGTGACGCTAACAACACAACATCACACAATCAACCAACAGTAGCAATCTAAAGGACACAACTAACAAAAGGGAATGGGAAATAACTAAAAGAAAATACAATAAAAGAAAGTACAAGGATAGATAATACCATCTTTATAAACATAGCTTCCCCCAAACCAGCTGCAAAATGGGGGTGTAGTGACCAGCTGTCACTACTGCTCCTCCTCCTCCTCCTCCTCCTCATCATCATCATCATCATCACCCCTCTGAGCCGCACTAGAAGAAGAGGCCCGAAATGGCTCACCAAAACCACCAATTGGAGCATCCGGTCAGATAGGAGTCTACCATTGACGACCCAAGCAACCATAATCGTGACTAAACTCCTGGGAAAACTGCCGAGGAGTCACCCCATAATTGTGGAACACGCCAGTCTCGTCACCCGGACCTCGGTAGTAGCTCGGCGGAGTCCAACAAGCAGTAGCATTAAGATCAGTCCGCATAAGGTTCTCCCAAAGTCCCCTCATCACCAAGTCATTGTTAATTCCTTGGTGAATCCTAATCTCCCTCTCCAAAGCCGGATCATATGTTTAAGCAGTTGGAGGGTAAGGGTACGGAACTGGGGTGGGTGCAGAGTATGGAGCCGGGGTGGTGATAGTCTGAGCAGAAGAAGATGGGGTGATCCGCCGACGAGGTTGACAGTTCTCGGCCAAAGTAAAAATAATCTCAGATGGAACCACATAAGAACGAGGGGGAGGGGTAGGTCCAGTCTCAGGATCATGGGTGGGTAACCGCTCTGTAGAAGGTAGATGGTTATCCATGTCGGGAAGAGCTATCCACTGGGACCCCCGTACTCACCACTGAAATCGAGCGTTTCCTAACGCATTAATCCAGCAAAGTGTGTGGCGTAGGTACTCCTCGTCTACTCTAGGGGCATGAATTTGGGTCATTGGTGTGTATCTATGGTTTCCCACAAACCCAGTAAGTCGCCTAGCCAACCTAGTGACCAAGGCACCACAATCTAAAGAATGTTTGGTGGGGGAATTAACTCTCCAGAAAGCATAGCACACCAAACCCGCCGGGTGGAAATAAAAATCATTCTCATGCTGAGGGTTGAGGGAAGATGCAAGTAATAAAACCTCATGAGAATTTAGTTTACTGAGGTCCTTCCTAGCAAACAGGGGGAGGCTAAAGAAACGCAAGAACAACCTTAGACAAGGATGTTGCACATCATTGACCGCCATAACATTAACACGCGCATCAGGAAGACCAGTAAAGAGAGTACAATAATCAGCAGCTTGAAAGCCGGAAGGGATACCAATAAAAGCATCATCATTACCCAAAGAAAGACCCAAATGATTAGCCAATTCAGCATATGACAACACAAAATTCCTATTGAGCAATCGAAAAGACACACGTTTATTTGTCTCGTCCCAATCATGGGAACTCAAAAATTCAAGGGTCAGTGGTCGATACGAAAGTTTATTAAGGGAATATAACCCACCAAACCCAATTCGGTCAAACATATCAAAAATAGCATTAGCAAAACTGAGGGCACGGAGAACGGTGGGGCACACACAACGAGTAGGGTCCATAGGACGATCCATAAGCATAGCAAAGCGATCATGTTGTTCATGTGTTCTGAAAACGATCCAAGGATAAGTGGGATTACCAGGAATCGCTTCTATTTCGGGTTGTCCAATAAGACGGGGTTCTCTACGGCGCTTGCTAGTTCCTACTTGTCTAGACATGGCTATTTGAAGTAAATAAAACACACAAACACAGTTATATGCTCAAAAAAACATATTAGCAAACCCTAATTCGAAAAAAATCAAATTTTGAATATAAAACGCAAGAAAGACAGAGCAATTAGCAATGTAATAGTGATTAATTACTAAAGAACAAAGCAAGAAAGCAACAAACAACGAATTAGAAGCACAAAATTGAAGAAATAAGAAGCAAACCCTAAATCACGTTTTGGGCAAGATAAGAGAGCAAACACACACCAATTTCTTCACAAATTGCACTTAAAATAGGTAGAATAATGATTGTTGATGCTAGTATGATGATGAATTGATGATTGGTAGTTGATTGAAGAAGTGTTATGAGAGAATAATGGTGAGGGAGAAGAAAGAGGAGCCGAAAATTAGAAGAAGAATGAGAAAAAATTGGGGAAAACCTGTTATTAGAGGCGTCAGACCGGCCTAGACCGGGCGACTCGATCGAGCAGGTCAGGTCTGCTCGATCGAGCAACCTAGAATTTGCTGAAATTTTAGTCTACTCGATCTCTGATGTTGTGTGTGCATGTAAAACTCGATCGAGCAAGTGGCTTTGCTCGATCGAGCAACCCTCAAAATTACAAATTTTCTCGTGTTCTCATTATTTTCGTCCTTTAATTTCTTTTCCGTTCTTAAAGCAACTTCCTGCAAGTTCTCAATAAAACCGTTAGATCGCTCCCACACCTCACTCAATAAAGCACAACTATATTAACTATCCAAACTAAATATAATTAAACTATAACATTAATAACTAAGCTAATTGAAATAAAATTTATAAATGAAGTACAAGTAAATGTCGGGTTGCCTCCCGGGTAGCGCTGGTTTATTTTTCGGTCCCGCACGACTATGTTACCTCAAAGTTATGGTGATTTATCAAGAGTGAAAAGGTCGACGTCCTCTATCACTCCTATAAATGCTCCATCGTAGTAGATCTTCAAGCGTTGACCATTGACTTTGAAAATTTCACCCTTGTCGGTTTGTAGTGTAACCGACCCAAACTTGTTTACCTCGGTAACTGTGAACGGTCCCGACCATCTGGACTTGAGTTTACCTGGAAACAAACGCAAACGAGAGTTAAATAATAATACTTTATCACCAATTTTAAATTCCCGCTGCAGGATATGCTTGTCATGCCATTTCTTTGTCTTCTCCTTGTAAACCCGAGCACTATCATAGGCATGCAATCGAAACTCATCAAGCTCGTTCAATTGTATAAGTCGTTTCTCACCCGCCAGGGAGGGATCCATATTAAGCTCTTTAATGGCCCACATAGCCTTATACTCAAGTTCAACCGGTAGATGTCATGCCTTGCCATAGACTAACCGGTATGGAGAAGCATCGATTGGAGTCTTAAAAGCAGTTCTATAAACCCATAAGGTGTCATCGAGCTTACGACTCCAATCCTTCCTGGATTTACTCACAACTTTCTCAAGGATAGACTTGATCTCTCTATTAGAAACCTCTACCTGACCACTTGTCTGCGGATGATAACTTAATCCCCGACGATGTGTAACGCCATATTTCTTCAATAAAGTGTTAAGATGACGTTCATTGAAATGCTTTCCTCCATCGCTAATGAGAGCACGAGGAACTCCAAATCGTGGGAAAATGATCTTTTGAAACAGTTTAACAACTGCTTTGGCATCGCAAGTGGGAGTGGCAATAGCTTCCACCCATTTGGAGACATAGTCGACGGCTACTAGAATATAATGATTACCATAGGAAGATGGGAATGGCTCTTGGTAGTCAATACCCCAAACATCGAATATCTCAACTTCCAAAATACCCGTTTGAAGCATCTCATGCCTTTGCGAAATATTACCCGTCCTTTGACACGCGTCACAAGAACGGACAAACATAGTAGCATCCTTGAGAATGGTCGGCCAATAAAAACCCAACTGCATAACCTTTAGCAAACGTCCTTGAGGCGCCATGATGACCGCCGTATGAAGAAGAGTGACAATGAGAAAGGATGGCATGTACCTCACCCTCTGGAATACATCGTCGATAAATGCCATCGGCACATTCCCGGAATAGATAAGGATCATCCCAAAAATACCTCTTGACATCGTGTTGAAACCTCCTCTTTTGCTGATAGGATAGATCCGGAGGCATAATTCCCCCAACCAAAAAGTTGGCATAATCGGCAAACCATGGAGTCTCCATGGTAATGGCAAGGATATGATCATCAGCAAACGAATCATCAATGGGGATCGAATTGCCCGCTTCAAACCTTAAACGAGAAAAATGGTCAGCAACCACATTCTCTGCACCTGATTTATCCCGGATCTCCAAATCAAATTCTTGTAGCAACAAGATCCAACGAATAAGCCGAGGTTTGGTTTCCTTCTTAGCTAACAAGTACTTCAGTGCTGCATGATCAGTGTAGACTATCACCTTAGAACCCACAAGATAGGCTCTAAACTTATCCAAAGCAAAGACAACCGCAAGTAACTCCTTTTCAGTGGTAGCATAGTTAACTTGCGCATCATCCAAAGTCTTACTAGCATAGTAAATTGCATGTAGCACCTTATCCTTCATTTGCCCCAAAATAGCCCCAAGTGCATAGTCATTGGCATCACACATTATCTCAAACGACAATGTCCAATCAGGAGACTGGATAATATGAGCTGAGATTAGAGCTTGTTTAATCATGTCAAAAGACTTAACACACTCATCAGTAAACACAAACGGGGCATCCTCATGGAGAAGCTTAGTCATTGGTTGAGCAATCTTTGAAAAATCCTTAATAAAACGGCGATAGAACCCCGCATGACCAAGGAAACTTCTAACACTTTTAACATTCACCGGGTACGGTAATTGCTCAACCACTTCCACTTTAGCTTTATCCACTTGGATGCCTCGTCCAGACACCAAATGACCAAGTACCACCCCTTCAGTTACCATGAAGTGGCACTTCTCCCAGTTTAACACAATGTTGCTTTTCTGACAACGTTGTAAGACTTTAGTCAGATTAGCTAAACAACTATCAAAATCGGTCCCATAAACACTGAAGTCATCCATAAAGACCTCCATAATGGACTCGATACAATCAGAAAAAATAGCCATCATACAACGTTGAAAGGTGGCGGGGGCATTACATAACTCAAAAGGCATTCTTCGGTAAGCAAAGACACCATAAGGGCATGTGAAGGTAGTATTTTCCTAATCGTCAGGATGAATGGGGATCTGAAAGAATCCCGAGTAGCCGTCAAGATAACAAAAATATTTATGACACGCTATACGCTCCAACATTTGGTCAATATAGGGAAGAGGGAAGTGGTCTTTCCTAGTAGCTACATTCAGCTTCCTATAATCAATGCACATCCTCCACTCTATCAATAGTCTAGTAGATATGAGCTCGTTTTTCTCATTAGTGACGACCGTAGTCTCTCCCTTTTTAGGGACTACCTGAACAGGACTCACCCACTTTGAGTCAGAAATAGCATATATGATTCCTGCATCTAACAATTTCTGCACCTCTTTTCTAACTACCTCTTGCATAGTGGGGTTCAAACGACGCTGACCCTGCCTACAAGGTTTATGGTCTTCTCACGGTGCATACAAAAGTCAGGACTAATACCTTGTAAATCATCAATGCTATAACCTATAGCCTTTTTGTGTCTTTGTAAAACCACCAACAAATCAGAAAGTTGGCTTTCAGATAGGTTAGCACTGACAATTACAGGATTCATCTCATGGGAATCAAGAAAAACATACTTAAGATGAGAGGGGAGGGGTTTAAGTTCAGGTTTCTTTACCTCGGTAACCTTGGGGGGGTTACCTAAGTTATAAACCTTTTGTAATTTGCATTCTTCTCCTGTCAGCAGTCTTTCCATGTCAACTATTTCTTCACCCCGTGAGCTTCCAGCTTCAGCAGTGCTGGAAATTAAGGCGATCTCCAGAGGATCCCTATTCAAACACAAAGAAAAACAGTCATCAATAGTTAAATCCACAATAGCGACTCTATGACATGTCTCTTCTAACATGGGGTGTTTCATGACATTATCTAAATTGAAAGTGATTGTGTCATCCCCCACTGTTAGTGTAAGTCTCCCATTCTTAACATCTATAACCGCCCTCGCAGTATGGAGGAATGGTCGTCCCAAGATGATAGGAATTTGGGTGTCCTCAGCCATATCTAAGACAACAAAGTCAGCTGGTATGAAAAACTTCCTTACCCTAACCGGTACGTCTTCTAAAATCCCCAAAGGGTGTTTAATAGAACGGTCGGCCATTTGTAAGGTCATGGTTGTAACAGTAAGTTGACCCATATTTAACTTTTTGCATATAGAAAATGGCATAACACTAACACTAGCCCCTAGATCACAAAGGGCTTTATCAATGGCTAAGCAACTGATATTACTAGGATTAGAAAAACTCCCTGGATCCTTTAGCCTAGGTGGTGATCTGGATTGAAACACAGCACTGCATTCCTCATTAAATGCAACCGTCTCCACTTCATTAAAGTACCTCTTCCTTATCAATATATCCTTCATAAAATTTGCATAGGCCGGCACTTGAGTGATCAACTCGGTAAAAGGGATACTCACTTGCAAATTCTTGACCACTTCCATAAACCTCCCAAACTTTTTATCAAGCTTGGATTTATGTTGGCGGTGCAGAAAGGGAAGTGCAATGACAATTGGTTTGGCTTCTTTGGCTTTGGAAGATGAATTAGAAGACTTACCATCCTGATCAGGGGTTGCTCGATCGAGCAGAGGGGTTGCTCGATCGAGTTTTTCAGAACAATAACTTTCAGAATTTTCTCGAGCAAAATTTTCGGAAATTTTCTGGGTTGCTCGATCGATCAAGGGGGTGGTGCTCGATCGAGCAACCTTATTTTCAGCCCTTTTTTGCTGTTTTTCGAACTTTAACCAACAACTTCCAAGCTTTCATCGGTTTAATCCCCTATCATTTCAGGGCCTTTGTAATGGGTTCCACTCCTTAAGGTGATAACATTGGCTTGTTCATGTGGAGGGTGTCCTTGAGGAGGTTGATTACCTGGTTGTTTATGTGGATTTTGAATTGCCAATTGGGCAATTTGAGTACCAACCATCTTGTTATGAGCTATCAATTGAGAGATTTGAGCATCTTGCTTTTGTTGGATCATAAGACTTTGCTGCAACATGGCTTTCAATTCCGCCATATCATTACTTGGAGGTGGTGGAGGTGGAGTTTGTTGAAAGTTATGGCCTCCTTGATTGGAACGATTGTAATTACCTTGGGAATTGCGATTATGAGGAATCACATAAGAAGAACCTTATTGTTGAGGTGGCGGTGGGGTAGGATTGAGAACATTCTGACTTCGGTAAGAGAAATTTGGATGTTCTTTCGTCCTTTCATTGTAAAAGTTGGAGTAAGGTGTACCTTGCTTAAAGGATTGAAAGGCAAGTACTTGCTCAACCGTACTCATACACACGACTGCAATGTGCCCCATAGTACCACATCTTTAACAGGTTGTCTCTTGTTGAACCATGGCATGAACCGTTTGTTTATTTTCCAAGGACTTTGAAGTTTGTAACTCGGCAATTTTGGCAGTTGATGCCTCCAACTGAACTGCAACAGTATTGTCCGAACCTCCTCTCCTCGCATTACCCCTGGGATTTCCATACTCAGCAGTGTGAGTAGCCATCTCATCAATTAACTTCCAAGTATTGGCATCGGTAGTGTTATTTTGGAATCTCCCATTTGCAGCAGAATCTAGCAATGTTCTCTGATCATCATATAACCCATTGTAAAACTGGTTGCATAAGAACCAAGTATCAAAACTATGATGTGGAACAGACTTGATAAGCTTTTTGAAGCGAACCCATGCCTCATTAAAGTTCTCATTGTGACCTTTTTTGAAACTTGTAATTTGACTTCGAATGGCATTGGTTTTCTGTGCCGGAAAATATCTTTTATAGAATGCAAGAGCCAAAGAATTCCAATCGGTGATGCCAAGTGCAGCCATATCTAACTCACTCAACCAATCTTCTGCCCCGTCTCGTAGTGAAAAGGGAAACAACACTAACTTGATTTGATCTTGTGTTACCCCGCCCGTTAAAGGAATAGAGCAACAATAGTTAGTGAATTTCTCCATATGCTTAGCAGGATCCTCAGTAAGACTTCCCCCAAACATGTTTCGCTCCACCAAAGAGATATAAGATGGACGAATCTCAAAAGTACTATTACCCGTAGTAGGGAGTTGAAATCCCTTGGGAATATATGCAACGGTAGGCTCCAAATGGCTGGCTAGAGTAGGCATGGTTGTAGTGGGTGCACAAATATGTGTATCCTCTTCTAAGGACGGTTTTTCTGCGACGAATTCGGCGTAAACTGTTTCAAGCGTACTCAAGTCTTCCGCTTCTTGAATTTCTTTCCAAAAGTTTTGTCTAGCTCAGAGAGTCTTCTCTGGTTCGGAATCGTAGGGTACAAGAACGGACCCAGAACACCTGGGCATAAACAAAAACTAAAGAAAAGGATGAGAACGGTCTCAAGGAACTTAGGTTCCCTGAGACGAAAAAGACAAACTAAGTAGAAACAAACAGAAAACTGTTGCCTCCCCGGCAACGGCGCCAAATTTGATAAGCGTAAAGTCGCGTCTCCTTAATCAAAATAAACCTAAGTCACTACTAACTAATAGTCAGCGGTAAGCAAGGTGTCGAATTCACAGGGAGGCGGAAGTATTCTAATTTGTTAAACTAGGTTTGTCTCTATAGTAACAATTCGGGGTTTTGAGATTGAGTTTCTAGTCTAAAAGCAATCAATAACAATAACTAATAGCAAACAATAACAATAACAATAACAACTAATAATAAAAGGTTGAAAACATTAAGATTAAAAGTCTAGGGTCTCAGGTTCACTAGGTCTATTGTTCAGGGGTAAGGATGAAATCAACTATCATGCAATAAAGTTATCTGAGGTCACAAGATCGGTCGATTCAATTATGCCCTTTAGATCTATAATTTAACATGTGATCGCTATCATTAAACGAGTTCTATTCAATTATCGTAGCCTATCTTAGTCTTAACCCGGTCGGTGTCAATCCTAATTCGCGAGACTAGTTAATTAATCCTGGCCAGTAATCAAACAACTAGAATTAAAACGAAAATCAAACGATAACCATGCAATTGCAATTCAATCAATTAATCTACCCCTTCTACAATCCTAGATCCCCTTTCAACCCCAGAAAGAAATTGAGCTACTCATAACGATATAAATAACAACAATAATAAACAAAGTAAACATGATTAACAATTATGAAAGGAGTAACAAAGAATAATTAAAGAACAAGAAGGCAATTAAATTGATTAACGAAGAAATATTGAAAAATACCGATTACAAGTTGAACTAAAGACAATCGTCTTTGATGAATAAAATCCAGAGGCAAAGAAAGCTAAATTAGGTTTTCTAATATTAAAGCATGTCTAATTATGAAAGACGAGCTTTCTTTTTATAACAAAAATCTAATTAATTAGGTTAAAGTTTAGGAAAATATGAAAAGCCGCCGAAAAACTAGGTTGCTCGATCGAGCAAGGGACTTCTGCTCGATCGAGCAAGATAACAGTACGACTCGGTCGAGCAAGGAGGATCTGCTCGACCGAGCAGCCCTTCTTTGGGCTTGCTTCTTCACTTTTCTTCATTTCTTCTCTTTTCTTTCTCGATTCCCGTGCCTAACCTTCTACGATCCGACTCCGCCATGCTTCATATTTACTCAAAAAGCTCCAAATGCATCCAATCTGCATTAAACAGAAGCGGCATAATCTATATTCTAGCTAAAATAGCATAGAAATAAGCAAGAAAAGACGGTAAACCGAGTTAAATGCAACTAAGGGAAGTATAAAAAATGTATATAAATAATGATCATCAAATTACTATTGAGCCAAGAAGCCAAGGGAATGATAGTTTACAAAAGGAAATAATATTTCAGTGGGTTGAAGCAAAGGTTAGCCAACCACAATAAAGTCTAAGAGACTAAGACTATGACTGAAGTTTTAAGCGAACATTAGGACTTTGGCCGAAGCATCTCTATCGGAATTTACACCCAGATCTAACGTGGTTATTAAAACCTCAAATGTATTTTTAATAATATTAAATTTCCTAAAACAAATCTAAGAGAGCCCTTAGTTGGGTACTCCCAAGGTTCCGAGCAATTGTTTGTCCAAATTTACAAATGAACATTAATTGAACTTTATTAACTTTTATCTCTCTGATAGAATAAGTCAATATTATGTATATTGTAATTATTTGATTGTGATTTAGTTACCTAGATTAGTGTGATTGTTACCTAGTTTAGAGGATTCGGTTCCTAATTGTTAGGCTCTAACTTGTATTTATATTCAGCACATATGTCAATAAAACTCACGATTTAATCTCCAATCTCCTTTATGGTATCAGATTTATAGGTCGATCTTCTTCCTTTTCGCTTCCGCTACATCTTCTCCTCTCTGTTCTTGACCTCACGTCCAAAACTATGACCGGCGGCGATGCAAAATCGACTTTTCATCCAGCGTTAGCAGTCAACAACATCACAAATCATATCCCTGTCAAACTAGGCATGGATAATGACCAATACCCTCTCTGGGTTGCGTTGTTCACCAACCACGCCAAGTCGAATCGGGTTCTACACCACATAATCACACCGAAGGTTGCACCCAAGCCACCTTCGACCGCTGATGAACAGGAGATGTGGGACATACTCGACGCCACGGTCCTTCAGTGGATCTACTCCACCGTCACCACTGATCTCTTGGAAACCATCATCGAAGCCGAGTCCACCGCCATGGAAGCTTGGCACCGTCTCGCTGATATCTTCCAAGACAACAAGAACTCTCGAGCGGTGACACTCGAACAAGAGTTCTCTCATGTCGAGATGACAGATTTCCCGTCCGTCTCTGCATATTGCCAAAGACTCAAGTCCTTGGCTGATCAATTGAAAAACGTTGGCTCTCCTGTTTCAAATAGCCGACTTGTTATTCAATTAATCTCGGGTCTATCTCCGGCTTATCAGAATGTTGGTACGTATATTCGTCAAAGCAATCATCTGCCTTCCTTTTATCGCGCTCGTTCCATGTTAACGCTCGAAGAAGGGAGTCTTGCCAAACAGGCTGCTAATGGTTCCACGGAAGCTCACTATTCTCGAGGTTCTGTTGATAGCGATAATGGAGGAAACTCCTCCAAATCAGGCTCCTCCCCCAGCAAAGGGGGTCGCGGTAACAGCAAGAAAAAAGGGGAACAAGGGTGGCAAGGGAAACGGCGGCAAGGGGCAGGGTACTTCATCTGCTCCCACGACTCCGTCACCCACCACGTCACCACCAACACCTGCGGCGTGGCCAGGGGGATTTGGGCCGTGGCAGTGGCCTCCTTCTCCATGGGGGTACCCACCGTGCCCTTATCCATCCAGTCCATGGATGATGCGACCGACTTTTTCACGGCAGCAGCAAGGTGTTTTGGGACCTCGACCTCAACAGGCATATGCTACTGCTGGACCCACCCCGTCTCAAACTGATATGCTACAGTTTATTCATGCTATTATTATGTCATATGCCCCGTATTTGCTACTTTGGTATGTTTAGTCTCCTATTTGCAGATTAGACACATTCTAGGTGCGATCGGGAGCATATTTGGACATGCAAAGGACAAAGGACTATAGACCAGCCTTTCAATGAACAGAACAACTCGTTTTGGAAGCTCAGCAAGCAAACAAAACCCAAGAACCAGCCCACACCGATCGGTGGGCCAGGACACCGATCGTCACACACTTCTTGGAGCCAGTAACACTCTCTTATAAGCCCCGTGTACATTTCAAACAGGCCCAGATCTACCTAAGGGCCTAGCACATGGCTTGGACTATGAAATGAAGACAGAGGGAGAGGAAATGAAGCCCACTCCGATCGGTGGGGCACTTGAGGGCCTCTCCACCGATCAGCCAGGACAAGCCCACTTTCGTTTTCTACCCCTCTAATCTACTGGGCAAGCTATTGAGCAACGGGACCGAAGCTTTCCGAAGCCCAAGTCACTCAGGAGAAACATCGAAGCCCAAAAGAGAAAACCTAGCTCTATATGAAGGAGAAGTGAAGAGAGTCAGGGGGTATCTCTCCCTAGAGGCAAGATCCCTTGTCACGGATCGAGCTTCCGCTCTAAAACACCATTTTAGATTATTGTTTTACATTTTAGTCGATTAGTTTTAAGTTTTCGTTCGTTTACAACACTATACCGATCGACATAACCTTATACCGATCGGCATCCTCCTTGTTTTTGCCCTAATTCAGGTTCTGATTCAGTTTTATTTCGTTTTCTGTCATTTTCGTTCATGTTTGTACGTTTCTCGACCATGAATCTTACCATACCATCCTGTGTCTTCTTGTTTTGCTTAATATCTATCATCATGAGTAGCTAAATTCCACACTAGGGTTAGGGATGAATCGATATTGATTAGGGCATTGACTTGTTGATTAAACTGTTTTGCATAGCCTCTTTGTTTGTTTCATCGCGTTAGTTGATAGTGACGACTCTTGACTCACGCCGTAGTATAAGCCTATTGAGACCGACCAAGTAATATAGGCATAGACGACCAAACTCAAATAGGTGGTGGCTGTCGAGACCTACAAAGTAACATAGTTTACCACCCGAGACTTATACATTACCTTGACACCCATTTCCCGAGTCAACATTGATAGTCCCGTCATACCCTAGTTTCATTCTCTATTGAACTTACATTTCCTTTCATTTAGTATTTGTTAGTTATTAAGCTTGACCTTTTGTTTATCATTTAGATTTTGTTTCTATCTAAACTCAACCCCTCAAAACTGTAAACACCTTGGAACTGAACACTAGACGCCCTACATCTGTTTAAACAATAGTCCTCCCTGTGAATTCGACACCCGACTTACCACTAGCTTCATTAGCTAGTATTGTTGGCTTATAAATATTGTTTGATAGCAGTCCTGACGACAAACTGCACATCATGAACCGTGGGTCATGGACACGGGTGCTACATCTCATATGACATCGAACCAAGGTACGCTCTCGCCTTTTATTAATAAGAGTTTTCGTAATGGTATAATTGTCGGAAATGGCAAGTCAATTCCAATTCATGGCTACGGACACACGACCATCCCTGCACCACATCCACCTTTAATCTTAAAAAATGTCCTTTTTGCCCCAAAACTAGTCAAAAACCTTATTTCCGTCAGAAAATTCACAACCGATAACAAGGTAACCGTTGAGTTTGACCCTTTTGGTTTTTGTGTGAAGGATTTGCGGACGGGGACTTGTCTAATGAGGTGTGATAGTCAGGGTGCCCTCTATCCTATTTCTACCATTACAAAGTCAGCCGTACCATCTTCTTTTGCTGCTTTAGCTCCATCTGTTTGGCACGATCGATTAGGCCATCCGGGTGCTCCCGTTTTTTCTGTTATTCGGCAAAATAAATTCATTGATTGTAATTCGGATTCTCAAAACTCGTTTTGTCAATCATGTCCCTTAGGAAAACATGTTCGGTTACCATTTGCTAAGTCTATTACTCGTACTTGTATGCCTTTTGATATACTTCACTGTGATTTGTGGACTTCGCCCGTCTTAAGCTCTCTTGGTCACAAATATTATCTGGTTGTTTTGGATGATTTTTCTAATTTTTTATGGACCATCCCAATTGCTAAGAAAAATCACGTCAGCACGATATTATCTGAATTTCATGCTCTTGTCCAAACTCAATTTGAACGGAAAATAAAATTGATTCAATGTGATAATGGCACTGAATTTGTCAATGGCTTATTTCGAAATTTTTGTGAGGATAATGGGCTCGTTTTTCGACTCTCTTGTCCTCACACTTCATCTCAAAACGGAAAAGCAGAGCGCAAAATTCGTTCTATTAATAACATTGTTCGCACTTTACTTTTTCATGCTTCAATACCTGTTAATCTTTGGCATCATGCACTTGCTACAGCTACATATTTACTGAACATCATTCCTAGTAAAACAATTGCCTATAACATACCTCTTCGCATCTTATATAATCGTACACCTGTCTATAGTCATCTTCGTATTTTTGGTTGCTTATGTTTTCCATTAATACCGTCTACTACTATACACAAACTTCAGCCTCGTTCTTCTCCGTGTGTGTTCCTCGGTTATCCTCAAGATCACCGTGGGTATAAGTGTCTAGACATGTCTACTCATAAAATTATCATTAGTCGTCATGTCTTGTTTGATGAGCATACTTTTCCGTTTGCCAAATTACATCACCCTGACATTCACACATATGACTTTTTGGATGATGGAGTTTCCCCGTATGTCCTTCGACACTTGACCATGTCTCCCCCACAACCAACCGAGACACCCACACCATCCTCCCCACCAGCCGTGTCGTCACCCCCTGCCCGGTCAACAACCAGTCAGCCTGCCCCTCGACGCGCGGCCCCACCCCAACTCACCTACACTCGCCGAGCCCAAATACCTACTCCCATACCCACGACATCCAAACCCACTACACGTGCTGATCATGGCATTGTAAAACGAAACCCCAAATACCTCAAGCCATCCCCTGAACAAAATTTGTCTCACTCCGTAGCTATATCACCGATTCCCAAAAATCCTGTATTAGCTCTTAGTGACACCAATTGGAAACTGGCCATGGATGACGAGTATACCGCTCTTATTAATAATAAGACTTGGGTCTTGGTTCCTCGTCCTACGAATGTTAATGTTATTCGCTCTATGTGGATTTTTCGTCATAAGTTTAACTCTGACGGTTCGTTTGAAAGGTATAAAGCTCGTCTTGTAGGTGATGGCAAAACACAACAAGTTGGTGTTGATTGTGGCGAAACGTTTAGCCCGGTGGTTAAGCCGTCTACAATACGAACGGTCCTGTGCCTTGCTCTTGCTCAGTCATGGTCCATTCATCAGCTTGATGTTAAGAATGCTTTTATGCATGGCTCTTTAAATGAAACAGTTTATATGTATCAAACCATCGGTTATAGGGACAGGACACGACCTGATCATGTTTGTCTCCTCAAAAAGTCGCTATACGGACTCAAGCAAGCGCCTCGTGCTTGGTATAAACGGTTTGCCGACTATATTGCTCAACTTGGTTTCACTCACAGCAAAGTGGATCACTCCTTATTTATTTTTCGACAAGGTACACATCTCGCTTATTTGCTCCTATATGTCGACGATATTATATTGACGTGCTCCTCAGATGCTCTACGGACCAACATTATGAGCAAGCTTCAGACGGAATTTGCTATGAAGGATCTCGGTCCTCTGAATTACTTTCTGGGTGTCTCTGTGAAGCAATGTTCCAACGGAATGTTTTTGTCTCAAACCAAATATGCTACTGAAATTATCGAGCGTGCTGGTATGTCGTCTTGTAAATCTGCGGCTACTCCGGTTGATACAAACCCCAAATTAAGTGCAGCCCCGTCTGTTCCGTGTGATGATCCCACATTGTACCGTAGTCTTGCCGGTGCCTTGCAATATCTTACATTCACTAGGCCTGACATTACTTACGCCGTTCAGCAAATCTGCTTATTTATGCACAGTCCCATGACCGAACACATGGCTGCCCTTAAGCGCATTATTCGGTATGTCCAGGGTACTTCTACCCATGGTTTGTGGCTCTCTAAATCCGCTCCTTCCCTTCTGCGTGCCTACACCGACGCTGACTGGGGAGGGTGTCCCGATACTAGACGATCCACCTCTGGGTATTGTGTATTTTTAGGTGATAATCTGATATCGTGGGCTGCCAAAAGACAACCAACTTTATCACGGTCTAGTGCAGAGGCCGAATACCGTGGAGTGGCTAATGTTGTTGCTGAGTCGTGCTGGCTTCGCAATTTGCTTGTAGAACTTCACGTCCCTATGCCTAAAGCTACTCTTGTTTACTGTGATAACGTGAGCGCTATTTATCTCTCTGGTAACCCGGTTCAACACCAACATACTAAACATATAGAAATGGATATTCACTTTGTACGGGAAAAGGTTGAATGCGGCGAGGTTCGAGTCCGTCATATCTCCTCTCGTTATCAAATCGCGGATATTTTCACCAAAGGCCTTCCTCTTGTTCTTTTTGATGATTTCCGTGACAGTTTACACGTTCGTTTACCTCCCGTATCAACTGCGGGGGTGTGATAGAATAAGTCAATATTATGTATATTGTAATTATTTGATTGTGATTTAGTTACCTAGATTAGTGTGATTGTTACCTAGTTTAGAGGATTCGGTTCCTAATTGTTAGGCTCTAACTTGTATTTATATTAAGCACATATGTCAATAAAACTCACGAATTAATCTCCAATCTCCTTTACTCTCTAATTACGGTGGTTACGTAGCATATTCTTTTTTTAAAAGCAAAACTAATGATGCTTTAACTTACTTGAGGTTAATGTGAAAACATGGTTTAAAACTCTCCATAAGGTAAATTAGCAGTAAAGTATAGTAACCTGGCAAAAAATAAAAATTTTGATTTTATGTTGATATATTTCATTAATAAGACGATACCACTAGCTAACTCCCTTCGGCCTTCACCATACTAATGATTTTAAATCCTTTTAACTATTTCATATATTTATGACCATATTACTTTAATCAACGGGTCGTAGCTAAACAACCAATATATGAGTTTTCTCACTCACTAACAAATACTACAATAATATTTTAGAGATTGTAAATTCACTACGTTACTAAAAATAATGTGTATTAAAGAAATTTGCAGCCCAATTTTTTTTTGGTGACCTAGGGAACACCTGAACACCCGAACACCCTACAAGCCCGGGGACCAGGTAAGTCATCAAGGTAACCCTTGATGGCAGGTAACCGCAGCATTCCCGTGTAGGGAGTCGAACCCGGGACCTCTCAATTCACCTTAGGTATAACAATGTCAAGTTACAATGTGAATCGTTAAGTTTACGCAAAATTGATCCTCCATATAAAAATCACGTCCCTAAGAATATTAAAGAAATATATAAAAAAAACAAAAAAAAAAAAAAAAAAACTTTCTACAATAGTTTACCATAATTTTGTCGTGAAAAGAATTAGAAGTAATGTTGTTTGTGGTAAAAGACATGAAAACATAAAACATTAGTGTTAAGGACATTATTGATATTGCATAGGTATACAAAATCAGGCCATGTTGTAAGGATAATATACATAAAAGGTAATTTAGTCCATATAAAATTATGCATACATTAAACTAGCTAATAATTATTCTCCTTTTTATAAAGTAGGTAACTGACATATACGGAGTATAATTTTTTATAGTTAATAAATAATCAAGAAACAGTTAAAACAATGATAATAAAGAACTAAATGAATATTTGGTAGTCATGAAGGTTCTAGGGTTAAAGATATTGATATTGGCTTATGATAAAGTCGATCAATGTATTTGGTCCGCTTTGTTTTACTTTATTCAACTAAAAACGTGTCACATTGTTACATGCTAAACGGGGTAAATGCGATCCATTTAAGATGGAATGTAATCAAAACAATTTTCTAAGTTATAACAATTTGTCAAGAAAAATGGTCATATTTATTATTAAAGTGAATATTTAGCCCGTCTCCGACTTCTTACAAAAAATGTTCATCTTCAATGAGAATTGGTGTACTTTATTTATTTGGGATTATACTGTCGTGATAGCGCCACAACTCTTTTTGTTAATGTCACTTAAATTGTGAGAGGGTGAATAGTATGATACTTTCATAGCTAGCTTGTATTTGAGTGGTATTATCAAAAATGGTAGTGACATTATCATTCCCCTATACATAAGCCGAAAATTTCTATCACTAAGTTATGATATTTTAGTTAAAAGTATGGGTAGTAAGTATCTGAACCAAAACTAGTTACACATAATAACGATTACATGAAGAGTTCCAAACTTCTAAAGATATAGTGCTCCTACGTGTCACAATAATATGCTCAACCTAGCCTTTTTATATTATTTTATAGATGTGTTTTTATATTACTCCGTATTTTATAGACGTGTAATCGAAATCAAAGATATCATGCATATCACGTCTTTCCTTAAAACTCCGATATAACATACTCCATAAGACAGATTATTATAATGATTAATTAGCTAAAATGAGCTTCGAATTAATTTGATTTAGTTGAGCAAGTCGAGCGTATGCCCCTTTCTCCCTTACTAATCATCCATAGATCTCATAGTTCATCACAATTATCTGCAATTTCCCCTCATTTTTTGCGCATCATTGATTTCCCGCAAATATGATTTCTTCCAGTAAGCTCAAATCCGTTGATTTCTATCGGTTAGATCCTTAGTTCCTCTCTCCTCATTTCAATTTCATCAATTTATTCGTTGATTTCATTTTTTTTCATCATGTTTATCAATGGTAAATCATTGTTTTGTTGTTGTTTTGGATATAATAGTAAGTAATTAGTGTAATTAGATTGCCGTATGTTCATGATTGTTGTTAATTTCTGTGCGTTTTATGATTTGTGATGAGAATTGTTATAATGTGAGTACTTGATCGATTTTTAAGTTTGAATTTTGCTTGAGGTTGACATACTTGAGTTTATGCCGAAAAATGATGCAAAATCCTTGAGGTTTGCAGAAAGTTGATCGAATTGAAGTGCTTCGTTTGATTGGCGGTTGTCGTCGATGTAGAATGTACACTGATCGTAGATGAATTTGCGGATTATGAGTTATCTGTATGTTTATTTTCGCAGTATATATTTTCGCGGTTTATGAGTACACTGATCGTAAATGAATACTCCCTCCGTCCCGGTCATTTGTTTACCATTTCCATATTTGGGTGTCTCATTCATTTGTTTACCTTTCTATATTGGGAAGGCTTTTGATGAGTAATTTCATCACCCAATGGGACTATTGTCCACTTGTCATCTTATGACACTACCCACAAATGGTCCCCTCCCCTTTCCTTGGTCTTTGTGCCAAAAGCAAAGGTAAACAAATGACCGGGACGGAGGGAGTATTATACTTCGTATTAGTATGATAAAACATGGTCAAAGTAATGTCTCGAAGACCGTGAAAAAGTAATTGGGAAAATCATTGTGGAGGGGAGGAAGTAATTAATATAGTGATTATGATGGGTGAATGTCATTCGTAGCGAGGAGTGGATGCTGCAGCCTGAGTTTTCTGTAGATTGTGGAAATGCCGATTGTAGTTTGGAATATTATTCTAGGTGTTGTTTCTAGTAAATATAGTGCTTTGATTACTGTGTTTTAACTTTTAAACACTCAATAATCGATATACATTGTCGATGTTTTTTGTAAGGATATTTGGTAGTTAAAGAATTAGAAGGGATGTATAGCTTGGAATTACCAGGATAGATAAAGTTGAATTAAGCTCAATAACAATTGGGGTTAATTTGAGGTCTTTTGGGAGTTGATTGTTCAAATGTGTTATTCCGATTTTTTTTGTTGCTGAGTAATAAATCAACAAGATCTGGAAGATTTCATATTAGCAGAAAGTTCGTCCTAAGTAATTCGAATCTCCTTGTTATCTTTTAGTGAAATGCATGTCCTTTTGCTTCGGGATTTCAGTAGTTTGCTATGGACAAGTTTAATCTTTAACCCTCTGCATGGCTGTTTTTCAAATGTGGAATATGAATCTGATGTTAATGTTTGTTCATTCAAAATTATACTCCTGTACCAAATGAGATCGTGTTGGAAAAAAATGGCATCCCATAAATATACTATGATCGGTTGGTAACGGCTTAGTAGCTTGCTAAACTCTTATAGGATGAAGCACTTAATATAATGCATTACATCTAGTTTGTGAAAGATTCAATATGTCAATTGTAGACATAAATAAAAAAAATTAAAAACTTTGTTTAGCAGCTGTCTTGCTATCTATTTATGAGATTGGTTCGAAAGGCTTACCACAACTACAACAAAAGCAATAACTGTCAAGCCTTAATCTCAAAGTAATTTAGGGTTGGCTGGCATGAATCTTCGTAAGGACTTATAATAACATAATTCGTTATCTAATTGATCTTCCCCCTACCTGCATGCAGTAAAATTCCCAGAGATTTAACAGAAGCATCATTATCAGGCGCAGGATTGTCCATCGTAGCCGCATTGGCCATGGTCTTTTTATTTGGAATGGTAAGTAGCTTGTGCCTAATTTTCAGGTTTTCAACTATATATTCAATATGAAACTATATGAAACTAATTGGTTGGCTTGTCGCTTTGCGCGTTGGCCAATCTTGACTGATATTTAATGTCAAATGGTAAACTAAAGGCTGAAAATTGGATGATAACATGACTTTTAAGGTTAGTTAATTGAATCCTCTTGCTTGACTTGGTACTCACGTTGAAAGATAGAATAGAATCATGGTATGTAGTCTCGGATTAAGACATGATCCCGGATTTGGTTGCCGGGGCCTAATCTCAGACTTTGTATCATAGATGCAGCTGATACAGCCTCAAAATGCTTTTGCAATACCTTTAAACCTTTGTAATTCGGTCACGAAGAAGAGTCACAAACTAAATTTTATGCCCTATTGAATGTCTGTTGGCTGCTAAGATTCAAATGCATGTACCTGGTGATTATGGTTGAATACTTGTGTCAATTACTTAGCTATTAAACACTGATAAGAATCAAATAGTTGGGCATCAGAGCTGTCAATTTTTTTGGTGTAAATGCAAGTTTTTTATCAATGATAGAGTCAATTACAGGCATCACTACAACGGCATCCCTATTAAATAGGATAGCCTATTGAAACCACTACACCCAAACAAGATCAAGCAACCTAATAAAAAATCTACTCCATGTCTCCAACATTTATTTCTAGCTCACCATATATAATAAATTAAAGCCACGACACAAGCTCAAACGACCTTTCTCCTTAACAAAAAGCGCCTCCTGCTTCGAATGCACCAATTGACAACATCAGTGGTAGGGAATTGGACATCCAGCCACACAACTGCTCGAGGCACAATTTACTGAACGGACAACAAGGAAGAGATGGGACTTGGACTCCCTTCAGTCCCTTGCACAGTCGCATAATAGGCAAACATTATCAGAGCATATACCCATGTTTTTCCGTCTATCCCTAATTTGAGGAACTTTAAATCCGTTCCATGTAAAAGATCTCCAAGGAACCTTGACTCCATGTATATAAAGTTTCTTTGGCTTAACATTGTCAAGCTAAAGCAAACTTTCATTGTCCCGAAGCTCATATCGAAAGTGAAGCCTGTGTAAAATATTCTTTCATGGTGGCCTGTAAGTGCAGTTAGTCTGTGGAGAACTGTCAACGGTGTTTTATTATAGACATTATGAAAATTTAGTAATCTTGTCTATTTGTCGAATTTATTTTCCCAGCCATCAAAAGGTTTTTAGAATTGTGGTCGTGGCTTCAGGCGTGGACTGACTGATTTAATTGCTCTCTTTGTAGGAGCTAAGTAGTTACTTATCCTTGACCACTTCTACGTCTGTAATAGTTGATAAGAGCCCTGATGGAGAGTTCTTACGTATTGATTTCAATATGAGGTATTGAAATACTTATCACTAATTTTCTCAATGTCTGTCTTTTCTACTCTGTGTTGTGCCTGTCAGGTAGCTTTACCCTTGTATGATATTTGCAGTCTTTTTTTACTCGATCTTCTAATGCTACTATTGACGTCCTTCTCTGTACATTGACTTCTAAACGTCGCACGTAATACATGTTACCCAAAATGACGGGCAAAAAATTGAGTATTCTTATTACTGGTATATGAAAATTCCTCTTTACCACCTTACTTACTTAATGTTTGCTCATTAACTATGGGAAATTGAAATTCCCATGAAGGTTTAATTCATTTTGTTTAGATAATTATGTGAATTACTTAAATTGTGAACCAAACACCCCCTGAGAGAAAAGCGAACAAGCATTCAATGTATGTACACAATATTATGGAAGCTGATAAGTTGGCAAAAAAAGATGCCGTCTTTCCTACTGAATCTGAAATTGTAAATATGGAATCTCGTGAGTTCTGAACTTCTGATGCAGAAGTTCTATGGATACTCAGTTTCCCTCTGTGGAAATTGTTTGAATCGGGTTGGATAACTTTGTAGCTGACCTGGAAGCTGAAGTCCATGCCTTTTTTTTTGCGGACAAGTCTTTGTACTTGGTCATTCTCTGTCGTAAGCAGTTAGAAGAATAGGTGGCAGTGTCTCTCATCTAAAGCACAATGACGAGTCTTAATTTCATGCTTAGGCTCAAGTGGATCATTGTTGTTTTACCCTTGTGAGAGAAGAGGAGAGGGAGAGGGCTGGCAAGCGAGCGGGAGGGGGAGAGAGAGTAGAGGGGAAGATGACCCGCTACATATTTGCCTTTCTCAGCAATCTATTGATTATGAAGAGACTTTTCAGTAATCTTGTAAATAGCCATTCCATATATTGCTGCATTGATCCTCACAGCTACTGGTTACTGTTTAGCGTGTTTTCATATCTGATAGTATTATCAAATTCGAGCTCTATTGCAACTCATCGTTTTTGTCCCATGTTAGCATTTTGAATCTTTTTTATTCTATAACATGTGTAACTGTTAACATGTCTACTAATTATTTATGTAGCTTTCCGGCCCTGTCCTGTGAATTTGCTTCTGTGGATGTGAGCGATGCCTTGGGAACGGTAATTACTATCTTCCTATTGTTCTGTACTTCCATGTTACTTTTGTTGTTTCCCTATGCAGTTTATGAATACACCATGGACTTTATTCCCCATTTCATTTAAACAGTATTCTGTCTTGACTTTCTTTTCTTTCTCTTTGTATGATGTTTGTTAATTGTAGCGTGTAGGCCAATAGATATTGTCCAGTGTCTAGATCACAGTCTAAAATTGTTTCTGTTTGGAAATCGGACCTAAAATATCCAGTTTAAGTGATCAATGTGCCCTGTATTCAGTCGTGCAGTGAATCAGATTTCATTTTAAATTCATATCTTTTGTTTCAACTTAAAATGAGTCGAGTGTCTCTGTCATTGAGTTGCAAAGGAGTGATATTTTGTAGAATCTCCAGGGCGTCTTCAGTTTGCTGCCTTGTCTGTCATTCATAGATTTCTCAATTTGATGATGAAATAAAGTTTGTAGAGGTTTGAGTCTTTCTGTAATTCTGTTTACCAATTTGATGAACCAATGTTGTTTTCTTGCCGGGGCATCTTCTGCTCTTTGATAGAATTTGTACTGTTAAATATTATACTCCCTCCAGTCCAATGTACCCAATTACTTTTGGGTGGTCTTCGAGGCGGCACTCCGACCGTATTTTTCTTATAGAAACTTTTTAGAAAAAATATAATTTTTCGAAAGAGATTTTCATAATAGAACTAAATATGTTAGTTTTATCTTTCAAAGTTTTATATTTTTTAATGACTTAACGGTCAAAGTTTGACCTCCATAAAGCAATGGTATATTGGGGTGGATTGGAGGGAGTATATTGGACATATAGTTAAAATTTTGTGTCAATAGTTGTGTAATACCAAAATTATGTGCTGTTGGTTGGATATTCCTTCGTCTATTTGCCTTAAGAGTGAAGTTATACCATTGCTACATCAGTACACCGCATGTACATTTTGCTGTTATTAAGTTTTAGGTTTTGTTCTGTTTACCTTCTCTGTAATAAAATTCTGATAAATGTCTAAAAGTTGTGTATTAATTTCCAGAACAGGTTGAATATAACAAAGACAATCCGCAAGTTCTCAATAGACTCTAATATGCGACCAACTGGTCCTGAGTACCTGTCTGGAGCAACCACAAATCTTGTTAAGCACGATGACGGTGGTGAGGAAGACTACGGCGAAGGTTCCCTTGCTCTTAATGGACAAAATTTTGAGAGAGTTTCACATGAGTAAGTTTTGCTTTGCGTTTTTAATTCCTTTTGTTTTTATAGCTTCTGTTTCATTTCTTGACTTTATGATTAATATTTTTAAGGAAAATTTACTAATTACCACCTTTTATGTTTAGCTTTTTACATTTTACATTTTACATTTTACTACCTAATATGTTGAACTTTACAAATAATCACCTACATTTCATCCATTTACCCACCAATTTTAGCTATTTTACATTTTGATGACGATTTTTTGTTATTTCCGTCTTGATTTCTTTTTAACGACTTTTGTTCTTTGGCAATGACCAAACTACCCTTATTTGTTTCACACATTCAAATCCTACTCTTATATAAAACTTACCCTCCCTCCAACTCACAAATCCCTAATCAATCCTTCAATTAGGGTTCTTCATCCTCTACAATTTATGGGCAATTTGAAGGTTTGTTTTGTTTTGTTTTTTTTTTTTTTTTCGAATTTTGTGTTTAATTGGTGTTCTGATAACTCAACATCATGTATTTTGCTGAAATTTTTGAATTGTACACAACTAATTAATTGAAGCGTCCATTTTTTTCGATTCTCTTTTCTCCTAATATCTTTTTTATGTGTTTAATATCTTAGTTGATTTCTTCTTTAATTTTTGTTTAATTACTTTGAGACGCTTAATTTCAGGTACACTGACTGAAAACAGTGAAAGTAGTCAGGTGCTCAGGTCATGGTGGGTGTTGGCAAGTTTACTTGTGGACTCACTTCTGCCCTTGGGAGATCCCACACACAACACAAACAGAAAATAACATAACAAAGACATTTGATGAAAAAGATAGAATAAACTTACCTTGAATTCCGATTAATTGATTGATTAACAAACCAAATGAGGCTAGTTGTCATTAGTCAGGTCAATTTGATGAACAATTGAAGTCAGCTAAAAACTGAGATTTTTAGGGTTCGTTCAATTGATTTAGGTAATACGATGTATGTCATTGTACTAGGAGTGAGGGAGTGTGATAAGAGGGGTAAACTAGTCATTGAAAATGTACGAAAGTCGTTAAAAAGAATCCGAGACGAAAATAACACAAAATCGTCATTAATATGTAAAACAGTTGAAATTGGCGGGTTCAATAATGAAATGTAGGTGGTTATTTGTAAAGTTCATCATATTAGGTGGTAAAACGTAAAAAACTGAACATAATAGGTGTTAAATAGTAAATTTTCCTATTTTTAATGCTGTTGCATTATCTCGTGCTAGATGAGATATAAACTATGGATATGTGCGTACCATGTGGCTTGCATACCTAACTAATTGACAATATGGCTTCGCTTTTTCAGGCATGATATTTTGGTGGTCAACTTTTATGCTCCGTGGTGTTTCTGGAGCAACAGACTGGTAAGTTTATCTGGAAACTTGTGCAAGTTTGGCTATATTTTCGTTTGGTGAAGGGAAATGCCACCCCTAAGTGCGTGCCTTTTCGACAATGTTTAGTTTATACGTGCATCAGAAAAGGTCTTGTCCCTGAAAATCCTCTACCGTTGAGGGCAGGAAAGTCCAATAACATGAGATTCATGACATGAACTATGCTGATTATTATAATGCAAATAAATGGGTTGTTTCGATAAATAATATTAAATAAATGGGTTGTTTCGATAAATAATATTGAGGGCTGCGAAACATCGTCGACATTTTATAAAACGTCGTCGACGTTTTTTAAAAAAAAGACGCACATTACCCTTTCCTCTACTTTATCTCTGTATCTTTTCCTCTACTTTATCTCTCTATCTTTTTCTCTACTCTATCTCTCACCTTTCACACTATCTCATAAAATCACCCAAAAAACAATGTTAATTAACCAAAAAAATTATAAACACGGTTTCAAGTAAAAATTAAATGGTAAAACTTCAACGATAAAAATTATAAATTAACGAAAAGAAAATGTTAAAAAGAATCGAAACATAACGTTGGTACACAACGGTAAAAAGAATTTAAAAATTTACGAGAATAATACATTACAAAACATCAAAAACTAACAAATAATAAAGAAAATATAAAATTTACGAGATTTAAACGTTTTTAAACGACGAAGAAAAAAAAAAGTCGAACCCTACCGTCAACGTCCCAAGTGAACGTTGGTACCTATACCCAACGTTCAGTTGGAACGCCACCTTCACCCATCAACGTTCCAACTGAACGTTATCCAACGTTCAGTTGGAACGCCACAATTAACCCTCAACGTTCCAACTGAACGTTGGTCCCCAAACCCGATGTTCAGTTGGAACGTCACCCAAACACCCCCACTAAGAACAACAATGTCGTGGTGGTCGGAACAATGGGGGAAGGGGGAAGTCGGGTCAGAACAGTTGGGGGAAGGGGGAAATTAAAAAAAAAAAACTTACTTGTTCAGTCGTGGTGGTGAGCCGTCGTGGAATGGTGTTTGAGGTTGGTGGTGGCGGCGGCGGTGAGGGGAGAGGGTGGTGGGCGTCGCGGTGGTGGGCCGTCGTGGGGAGGAGCATAGAGGAGTGTATTTAGGAGAGAGAAATGGGGAGTGAATGAAGGGTGAGTAAGGGTAGTGATCGTCTTTTTTTAAAAAAACGTCAACGATGTTTTATAAAATGTCGACAATGTTTCGTAATCATGCATATTTCGCAAAAGGGATTCCGTGATCTTTTTGCGCATGTGGCGATACCGTCCCCATGCTTGGTCTGTTTGGTGAGTTTTTCCTTCATACATCCATGACATAATATGCTCTTTGTTTGTGAGTCTCTTGTGGCATTGAAGGCTAGACAACGCTATATCTTGCCGTGCTGATTACCACAATTCAAGGGATTAGGGCTGTCTTGATTAATGATAGTTGGTAAAATGTCCAATATGCCATGTTAAGGGAATTGGTTTTCTCCAGAATAGCTCCAGTAGCAAGTCCCGTCATAAGGGTATCTATACACTTATTAAAATAAGCTCCCCGGGCACATTTAGGTGCAAAGCTATAGCTAAAATGCCTAAGAGCACTTGAGGCACGCCTTAGACCTGAAGCACACCTAAGGGAATTTTCGTCTAATGTTTTTCTATACCTTCCCATTGTCCTATTTACCTTAAATTCTACTGTTGTACATTTTAGCCCTTCTGAAAAATCCCCAGAAGGGTCATTACTGCCCAAAAGTTTATTTTGAAATTTAAACTATACAAGTTTGTTAACAAAAAAACAGTGTCTCGTGTACAAGGTTGTAACGTTTGTGACTTCTTTATGTAATCAAGGATTTTGTAAGGAGAGATCTTGCAAGTTGAAATCTCTCTAGGGTGCGTGACTGCGTGAGAGTTCATGTACCCTGCGTGGGATTCTTGAATAAATTCAGATACGCAGGAGTCAAGGAAAGAATATATGTGGATAATGGTGGTTGAGTTTGTGTTGTGTTTCTTTGGGTTTCCTTCTTACCTTTTCAATTTCACTTTTTTTTGCACCTTTTCGTTTCCTTTCTTTTTTTTTTTTTTTTTTTTTTTTTTTTTTTTTTTTTTTTTTTTTGATAAGGTAACTAGGTTAATCGAAATCAACCTATAAAAAACCTTTCAATATACCAAGAAATCATAAAAAAACTAATAAAAATGAAGGCTAAGAGAAGACTCACACAAACTGTCTAAATCTTCAAAAGCCTAAAAGAAGAAACCAAAAAAACAACAGATCCAAAAGAGCCAGACTTAGAAAATTGCAAGTATGATAAAAGGTGGACGAATCAGAAAATCCCTAGTAAAATAAGGGAAAAAGAAGAACTAAAATGTAAAGAATAAATTTCAGATCTTTGGAAAACTTATTAGAAAGTTCTTTCATGTTTTTCCAATACTAACATTGATTTGCTCTAATCAATGCAAGATAATACTCAAAGAAATTTTTAAACAAATTCTTGATTTCAACCATCATGCGTAAGATATATGACTCAAATAAGCTCTCCTAGGCTAAAATGGAGAGCAAAAAGGAGTCAAATCTTAGAAAAGGTAGAAATCAAGAAAAATGACTAAACAAATTTCTAGAGTAAGAAATACTAGATGGAGAAGAAAACCAAAGAATGGATTCAACACCATTATTTCAATTTTGGTGTTTTTTTTCTTTTCAGAGAGACTTTCTCCCTCTAGAAAATTAGAGAGAGAAACTTTCTGTTGAAGTTATTTAGCCCCTTCTCATTTTTCTCTTTGCTTCCCTTTTATTGCTTCTTGCCCCTAGATGTTGCTTTTTGTACTAGATGCAGTTATGTATTTGCTCAACGAGTTATGTTGTATATTAAGTCACACAAACTGATTGATGAGTTTACATGTTGAACAACTTTGCATCACTTATATCTTATAAAGCTGATTGGATATTCTGACTTTTTAGAAGGTTTTGAAATTCACTAAGCATTATAGCCTTTAGATCATTGTGCCTTTTGACGTTTATCAAACTGAAGGACTCGTCTTTGCGTTAGCTGCTGATCTTTAAAACATGAACCCACTTAACTCCTAAAGCCTTGCTTGTGATGTTTGAATGATTTTAATGACGGATGAAAAGGCTATGATTTCCGGTCTTTTCTCAAATTTTAGAATTAGCAAGTGAATAGAGAACATGGAAGGTACACACATCCAGTCAGCACTCTCACTTAACTCCCAGCACAAAAAAAAGGCGTTCAGCTGCACGATTTAAGTTCCTATTCTCATAGTGAAGCACAAGTTCTGCGACTTCTGCCCCATCATTTTTCTATCACTAATCCAGGGTTACATATTGATCATTTGGATATGAGGTATTCAATTTAGGAATCTTGAGTTTCTGATACATGCGGTATTAAGCAAACGCCATGATACAATTACACACAAGTCAAATTGTGATATGTTTGGGGTTGAGCAAACAGGGAACTTAGCATTGAACTGTAAATTATAAATGGAATTGAAATAGTTGTGTTCAGTGTCCAAGAGTATGGAGTAATTGCTGTAACTTTGCTCATGTGTTTGATTGTTAAGAAAATAACACTCTGCAAGTCTTATGGCCTGTATACTTGTATACTTGGTTTATTTGTCTAAAATATCGCATCCAAGAACAATTTTAACTTCTTGGGTTTGATTCTTTGTCCAGAAACCATCATGGGAGAAAGCAGCTACTATCATTAGGGAGAGGTATGCTGCTGTCATTTTGTGTTGCATTTTCTTCATTTGCATGATATTGATATGCTGTGGCCCTGTGGGGTGTTCTTCAAAAAAATTATAATTGTCATCTGTCGTTCTTGTTTCAGACATGATCCCGAAGCAGATGGACGTATTCTTTTGGGTAAAGTTGATTGCACTGAACAAGTTGATTTATGCAGAAGGTATGCTTTTAGCGTTTAAGATTAGCTGGTTGCATTTTGATAACTCTAAGTTAATATCAGTTTGTTCTTTGAGGGATTAATTTCTTTTGCTAACTTCCAGGAATCACATACAAGGCTACCCATCTATAAGAGTATTCAGGAAAGGAACTGATTTGAAGTAAGTTGCATATACATCTTTTATCAATGCTTTAATTATGATAAAACAACAAAGTCATGAATCAAACTGCAGCTTTGGTTTTTGCTTTATAATTTTTTAGTCATCTATTTGGTGTATGTTTTGGATTCCCATATTTGTTGCTACTGTGGAGCAGTCTGTGTTTGTCTAGATATTTGACAATTAGAACATTTGAAAGATTGGAGGCAATAAGAAGTAATTATAAGCGAAGCATTACATATAAAATATACTAAATCACTATTAGATAATAGTATACTGTTCGTTTGGCCTCTTGGCGACCTTGTCATTTGTCATATTTCAACCTAACAATCTAACATAACAATTTTGCTTCCCCCCTTCAAAATACAAAATCCCTTTTTATCAGCGTAGCCTACAATCCTACATACTTTATCCACGTATCTATAATAAGCACTTCATATACGTTGAGTGACTTTGTTATCTGCATCAGTTTAACGTCTTATTTTCAATTCTATTTGGCTATTCAACCAGAGATGACCATGGGCACCATGAACATGAATCTTATTATGGGGATCGTGACACCGAAAGTCTTGTTAAGGTAACAAGCTTTTGTAAACTTATTGTTTTCACATTCCATTCTACTTCATATATATACACCTCGATATCATTCTCACTGTGTGAGCTTTCCTGGGATCTTCTTTGGTTTGTAGTTTTTTGAATCGCTGCTCACATCAATTCCATTGGAAAAACAACATCCGGCGCTCGAGGATAAGTCTGATAATAAAACCCAGACCATAAAGAGACCAGCACCACCTTCAGGTGGCTGTAGAATTGAAGGATTTGTCCGTGTCAAGAAGGCAAGTGAAACTGACCTACTCACTTTAAGTTTCATTTGCTCAGCAGTTCTGCATACGGTGTTTCGACTACTGGAATAATACGGAGAGTACCGTGTAAATTCTGACATATATTTTCTACCTTGCTTTAGTTTGTTAGGACTGTTATTCTGACATATATATATAGCTGTATATTTGCCAAGCTACGTTTCCTCTGTTCTATGTCGAGATATTAAGGTGTTCTTTCATCTGTACCTTACAGGTGCCAGGCAACCTTGTTGTTTCTGCTCGTTCTGGATCACATTCATTTGATGCATCTAAGATGAATGTGTCACATTTCATCACTGAACTGTCATTCGGATTGAGACTTTCACCTAGGATGTTGAGTGATCTGAAGAGGATCGAACCTTATCTTGGTGCCAGTCATGAAAGATTGAGTGGTCAATCTTATATTACCCAAGATCAGGACTCAGATGCAAATGTCACAGTGAGTTTTTAGTAGACTATTTTTGTCATTAACCTCTTCGTTTTAAGAAAATTATGTTCCTTTCGTTTTTAAAATTTTGGATAGCTACCAACGTTCATTTTCCTGCAACATATGACATGAATCTTCTGGAGTCTAGCAATTTACAAGTTTAAGGAGTTCAACATCATTGCTTCAGTCTGTGGAGGTCACCTTACCATGTCAGTCATGTGTTGAAATACAAAGAGGCCAATTTTGAATGACTAACGAAACATGGGTGGGATTTGGGAATGGTGTCAACTATTGCTGCTTCCAGTTTATAGAGGCACAAATTATTTTTAAAACGTAAAAACTCTATTTTTATCAAATGCGCAATATTGAGCTGCAGCCCATTTGAGTTACTATACTATGGTTGTGGTCTTTATATTAATAGTTGACTAGTTTCGATCCCGCGCGAATGCGCGGTTTTTTAAATTAAAATATTACAGAATTTAACAATTACACCACTCGTATATCTCCATTTGAAATTTATTTATATAATTCACTATTATTAATGTTTCGTATTAAGAGGTAGAAAAGATAACGTTAACATTTTTACTACTAATATGATTGTCGGTTTTATTGAAACATTGTTAACTTTATTTGAAAAAAAATATTGTTGTTGTACCATTATATACACTAAAAACATAATATAAATATGAAATAGTGACATTGCTAATACAATCAGATAAGATGAGTGTTGTAATAAATATACTTAGTATACGCTATTTTTTTTTATAGAATAACCAAAATTTAAATGTTCGCATAATATGAAGCCAAGATAGATATTAAGTTTAAACGTAAGAAAAAAATATATATAAAATTTGTAAGTTTTTTGTTGTAGAAGTCAAAATATCTATGAATACTATTACCTTGCAGTACATAAGTTCATATCAAAAGACAGAAAGGTAGAATTACTTAGAAAGCGTTTGCTAAAAAAGTGTTCATGATCATCATATTTGGATAAAAAAAATAATAACAGTAAAATATTTCAATCACATAATACGTATAATTTAATTTATGTAACAAAATCAGAATATGCTATAAATATGTCTATTGAAAAAATATCTTACAATTTTTTATAAAGAATAGAGTTATTAATTGTTTGTGATAGACTTAGTTGTAGATATGATATAATGAAGTCTATTTATAGAATAAATCATGGGAGTTGCTAAATCCCGCACAATATTTTGCTTAATCCCGCACATTTTAATTCGTTATCCCAAATTCGTCCCTCTTATTTCTCACGCTCACCCTTCATCACATTCATTTATCAATTTCACTTCTCTCTCTAAAAAAAATAAAACCCCAAAACTATATCTCTTCCCAATCCAACATCCATCTCCCTGCACCGGCTACCCCCGCCGCCGCCGACATCCATCTCCCAGCGTCCGTCGTCTCAGGCCACCGTCGTCTGGTATCATCATTTTCGCAACCACCGTAATGCACTCAGGCCACCGTCGTGCATCTCTACCCTTCGCAGCGGCCATCGTCGACCACGCCAGCGTCTTGCCATCCTCTATCGGACTGCTACTGCTACTGCCGCCCTACGCCGACCGTCATGCGACCACCCTGACGCATTCAAAACTGCTACTGCCGCCCTACGACCACCGTCATACGACCATCGCTAGTTCGCCACAATTGCCTGTCACCCACGGCCGACCTCCCCCGGACTATACTCTGACCACCCTAACACCGAATAATCCGCAACCACCCACAATCACACAACAACCGATCCAAACCCTAATTGTGAAAACCCCCCTTTTTAACAACATTAAAAAAACTTTTCAATCGATTAAAAGACGATTATTGATAAAATTGTTAATAGAAAGGAGAAATTAATTGTGTTATGTGCGAATTACGATCTATAATTGTCAAACCATTGCAAATTGTTTAGGTTTTGAGAGGGAGAGAGAAGGGGGACATTTTTTTTTTGGTTTTTTATTTGAAGGGTAATGATGGAAAAAGAAGGTAAAATGTGTAGGATAAAGTAAAATTGTGTGCGGGATTTAGCAACTGCGTAAATCATTTAGGCGGGAAATTTTTTTAGTAAGCTCTTAATCTTTTAGTATAAGGGGGTTTAGTCCTCAATGACGTGAAGGGCTTTTAGGAGACACGAGTAGGGAATGGAGGAAAAGGGAGGTATAGTGGATCCCTTAATTTCCCTCTCCAATTCAATTTACGATACAAACAAGGGAAATTATCCCGCTTCTTTTCCCTCCAAATCCCACCTCAAACAATGGGGAACTGAAGGAAGACTTGAGCTTGTTTGACTGAGGCGGGCTGATATCCTAAAGTTAGATGAACATTGAGCTCCCGGAATTGATGATTTAGAAAGTGAAATTACAATTGCACGCTGACTGCCTCTAGTTAGTACAGAATCTGATTTATTCTTGATTTTCAGTAGTGTAGAGGGTAGCTAAACTAAAGTTGGAGCTGAATGTCCACACTTTTTGTCATTTGAATGCTTGCTTGCTCTTTCCTTTTGTAGCTCTTTCAATAGCCTATCTAATCCATTCAACAAAATGCAGATTGAGCATTATCTACAAGTTGTGAAAACAGAAGTGAGAACATCAAGTGGCCACACATTGGTCGAGGAGCATGAATATACTGCGCATAGTAGCTTGGTTCACAGTCCCGACATCCCGGTTGCAAAATTTCACTTTGAGCTCTCTCCTATGCAGGTCTTGCAATGAATTATCTTAACATTCCAATAAACTTGGCAAATTGACTCAACACAGATGTTCCGACCTGAATTGACCCTACACGTTCTAAATAGACAACTTGAATATGACCCAAAGCCCAAATTAGCCCGATCCAGTTTGAAATTTGATTGCCTTGAACTGACATATACCCCTAAATGTCATAATAATAATAAAACACCCATAATGACCCAGGTCGAACCTAATGCAAAGTTTCAAACATACACAAAAGGATCCGTACCTAAACTGACTCAACTTATACGCTGTCTGAATTACCCATTTGCCAAGTCTACATTCAACGCAATATGTGTGGTACATGTATGTATATGTCATGCATCTGCCATCTCTAACTCTCTAATCCTTACCCTGTGTGGCCAGGTGCTGGTAATGGAAAATCCCCGGTCATTCTCGCACTTCATTACAAACGTTTGTGCCATTATTGGAGGTGTTTTCACGGTTTGTTCTCTGAATCCTTTTCATTTTTCTTTCTTTTTTTTTTTGCATTGGATGCTCTTCATGTTGCAATTTTCCTTCAACTATTGATTTTTTTAATTTTTAATTTGATTTTGAGCCTCCTTGTCTACCTTCCCTTGCCTCTCCTCGTAACATTTTATTTGGAATTGTTGACAGACACGCCATTACTACGGCATTGGCAATGGCGTGTTTACGCTGGGATGATTAAATTTATTCCTCCCTATTTCAGAGCTACAGTGCAGGAGTGAAGGGGAGCCTTGGCGCACCGGTTAAGGTGTTGCCGTGTGACCGAGAGGTCACGGGTTCAAGTCTTTGGAGCGGCCTCTTGCTAAAATGGCAAGGGAAGGCTTGCCCCTATTACACACCCTTATGGTTGGACCCTTCCCCAGACCTTGCAGGGACGCTAGCGTGCACCAGGCTGCCCTTTATTCTAGAGTTACATTAAACATGCGTTACTAATGGCCTGTCTATTTTGTTTTCTATGTTTGGGATTCTCCAATTCTATGTGGACACCAATTCTGGCAAATAAGTTCAATTCCCAACTGAAACAATTTTTTAAAATTTTAATTGTTATTGTTTCAAAAAGAAAAAATCTCAATTATTCTACTACTGCATGTTATTTCAGGTAGCTGGGATATTGGATTCAATTCTGCACAATACTATGCGGCTGGTGAAGAAAGTTGAGTTGGGGAAGAATTTTTGACACAGCTGATGGTTTTTGCCCCCTTTGTTTTAGAGGTTACGGCGGTAGTGATAGTGTTGGAGGTGCACGACTTTCCACATGCCCGTGATGTTGGAAGTGAGCTGTAGAGATGATGACTGTACAAGTATGCCGGCAATGGTGAAGAGGTGAATGAAACATTAGATCTCCCTTTTCCCCCACCTTACTAGAAATTCATTTATACAGACCTTTCAAGAAAGTAGAGATCTCTTTTTGAACTTATGATCACTGTAATTTATGAACTGGTTAGAATGTCATCTCATAAAGCATAAAGTGGTTGGAATTCATCCTTTTGTTACCTTGTCAAACATGAAATCTTTCCAAGCACCAACAATCTAACAGTGTTCAAATGTTATTACTCATCGAATTACCAGCTCACCGTATCATTGGTGGTGACAATGACAAATAATAATGCACGCGGTCTATTATAGCGCAACGAAATGGTTTTCTCTGATTATCTTATGAACGCCTTTTCTCGTTTTTTTTTTCTTTAATGATAATGATAACCGAGTATTTATAAAGGCCGATAAAGCCAAAATTAAGGCCAGATTCCGTAATCAGAGAAAGCACCTCGTTGGGTATTACTGATGTACTGACACAGATAATTGGACCACAAGTCTAAAACATAAGTAGTTCATCCAAGATTCCAAAGTAGGACCGGACCGTTAGTAACAAATAACAATGGCTAGAATCCTAGATTGATCTCTTATTCTCCTGCTCATTTTCTCCCTACTCTACCATCCTTGTCTTTTTAGTCGTTGTTAAGTATCACCTCAGAGAAACTAAACCCTACTCCTCATTAGTTATGGTCACCTGATAGAAACTAAATCCTATTTCTCATTAGTTATGGTGGACGATAATTTCAGCAGTCCACGGTCATAAGCAAGAGACCTCTCGCAACCCCTTTCAGTTGTCCAATTGCGCTTTGTCTCACGCCACAAACTTGTGACGAATTTGGTCCGTCACAAATGAGAATTTATGTAATTTTATAGACCCAATGTACCATAGAATTTTCTACACATTTAAGTTCTCCCAATTTGTAGGCAAAAAAAACTATATTAATTTTAATACTATATAAAATAGACATAGAAGCGCTCTTCTTCCTCTTCTCATTTTCTCATATGAAATAGTCACCTGGGTCATTATGATTTAATGAAAAGTGTGACTATTTCATCATCATTCCTTGACATGAGTAATTTAGAACTACCAGATATGGTTTTTAAACTTTTTATTATTAAGCAGGTAGCAAAACAAACTTGTAGGCAAGATGGCTATATTTTTTAGTGTATAAATGGTCAAAAGGATATACATTTACTAATATCCTTGTATATTGGTGTGTTAAAATGAATATGATCGTGTGCTTATGTTGATTTGTACTTCGTAAATATATATGATGTTATGTGTAATGTTTTCAAAAGTACCACATAATGACTTGAAATAATAATTATATAGTTGTTCTAGGACCAATAATACTCGTATTAAGTAAGAATCACTTTTAATGGAATAAAACTACAATGATTATATGTTTGTTAGCTATTAGAAGTTCTGGACAAATAGGACATACATTTTAGTTAGTAGGCTAGTTTTGGTTAAAACTATAGAGTACTTTGTTATAAGTTTTAGTTTTAATTTGATAATAAGTTAAGAGTTGCAAAATTAAATGTTAGGCTCATCGGTTTATTCCAATTAGTACATTTTTTAAACGAAGTCATGATTAGGGGTAAACTATATCATGCACCCAGTAGTATGGTGCATGGTACTCCCTCCTTCCTAATTTTTTTTCTAACAAATAAATTTAAAAATTTATTTAATTTAAAAATAATACTCCCTCCTATTCAATATATTCTTCCCCTTTCATTTTGGCTCTTAGATTAAGGAAATGAATTTTGACCACACAAAACACATTACCCCACACACAAATGAATTTAGACAACACAAAACACACTACCCCACATCCAAAAAAGGAAATAGGGAAAAAAACATGAATAACCGAAAAAGAAAATAGGGAAGAATACCATGAATAGGAGGGAGTAAAATTATACCATTATTTATACTCCCTCCTAGTCGGTCATTTCTTCCCTCTTTCCTTATTGGGTAAGTCGGGTTTTCTTCCCTCTTTCCCTTTTTGGATGTGGGGTTGTGTGTTTTGTGTGGTCTAAATTCATTTGTATGTGGGGTAGTGTGTTTTGTGTGGTCCAAATTCATTTCCTTAATTTTTGTGTAAAAGGGAAAGGGGAAGAAATGAGTGACTAGGAGGGAGTATTTTTTATTTCTCTACAAATAGAGATCATACTTGATATATTTTGATATTTATTTTATTTTTACTCACATATTCATATCACGTAATTGACATATTCATAATAGTGATATATTGATTTCATATCACATTTATTTTTATTCCTCTAAAATATTTTTCATTATTTGGCTTTAATATGGAATAAAACGTTCACGATCAATTAAAATATTACGCTATATAATACGTGTTGAGTGATTAAGCTTGAGCATTATGTAAGAATTGCACCTAGTACATGTATGTAGATTTAGAAGATCTGTGATATAAGATGCGGCTGTTATATTAATTATTTTTCTGAGTTCTAACGTTCTTCTCATGCAACATATATATAGAGAGAGTCACATGCATAACCCTAGATCAAGGTTCACTAGAGTACAAAACTATCTACCCAATTACAGCTCATATAAGGCTACCAACTATTTTGTCTCTATCCTATGCTTTTTCCCTTCATTCTGTGCATGGACTTGGGCTGGTATTGCTGGCTTTCTTAGGCCTCTTTTACACTCCTCCTCAAGATGAGAGTGTGATTCATTCATCACTCCCATCTTGTGTAATAGCCTGGTTTGAAGATTAACTGATAGTGGCTTTGTCAGAACATCAGCTATCTGATCTCTTGTGGACACGTAAACTGGCTGAATGACTCCATCTGCTACCTTCTCTCTTATGAAGTGACAATCTATTTCCACATGCTTAGTTCTCTCATGTAGGACTGGGTTAGCAGCTATGGTTATAGCCGCCTGGTTATCACATTTCATATGAGCTGAGTCTACCTTAGAAATACCCAAATCCTTCAGTAATGACATCAACCAAGTAACTTCGCAGGTAGTCAGAGCCATGGCCCTGTACTCAACTTCTGCTGATGACCTTGCCACTACACTCTGCTTTTTGGACTTCCATGACACAAGAGACCTACCAATGAGCACACAGAACCCTGTAGTTAACCTCCTTGAGTGTGGACAGGAGGCCCAGTGTGAGTCACAGTATGCTGTGAGTTTAGCTGCTGAGTCATAAGCCAAGAGTATTCCTTGCCCTTGGGATCCTTTGAGGTACCTTAGAACTCGTTTAGCAGCCTGCATGTGGTCTGAGGTAGGAGCCTGCATGAACTGGCTGAGTAGCTGGACAGAAAAAGAAACATCAGGTCTTGTAATGGTGACATATATCAGTTTACCAATTAGTCTTCTGTATGTATCTGGATGCTGCAGCATGACGTCTTTCATGGGCTCAAGTTTATGATGGCCATCAAGAGGAACCTTGAGTGACCTCTGCCTATCAATGCCAAACTCTTTCAGCAAATCCATTGTATATTTCTTTTGAGATACAAATAAGCCTTGTTCTCTTCTGGTCACTTCCAGACCTAAGAAGTATGACAGATCTCCCAAATCTTTCATGTGAAATACAGAATGCAACATATCTTTGAGTCTCCTGATTTCTGTCATGCAGTTACCTCCAATGACCATATCATCAACATATACCAACATCACAGTGATTGTGTTGTTCTGTGTCTTAATAAACAGGGAATGATCAGCTTGAGATTTCCTGAAACCAAATTGCATTAAAGAAGAGGACAACTTAGCAAACCATTGTCTAGGTGCCTGCTTTAGGCCATAAAGAGATTTTATAAGCCTGCAGACTCGAGAGAGATCCCTTCCATTGCTTTGAGTTAGTTGGTTTTGAGATATTCTGCTGCCTAATCCTCTATATCCCGGAGGTAGTTGCATATACACCTCTTCCTTCAGATCTCCATGGAGGAAGGCATTTTTGACATCCATCTGACAGAGGTGCCATTTCTTCATAGCAGCTACAGCAAGTAAGGATCTCACAGTGGTCATTTTGGCCACTAGTGCAAATGTCTCAGAATAATCCACACCATACTTTTGCCTGCATCCTTGAATCACCAGTTTTGCCTTGTGCCTTTCCAAGGTGTCATCTGGTTTATATTTCAATTTATATATCCATTTGCATCCAATTGCTTTCCTTCTATGAGGCAATGTGGTCACCTCCCATGTTCCATTATCCTCCAATGCATCCAATTCTGAGTTCATAGCTTCTATCCAGTCTTTTTCTCTTAAGGCTTCATAGAAATAAGTTGGTTCTTCATTAGTGGTGATCTGTGAGACTAGGTTAGCAAAACTGGGTGTGATATCAATCTCAGTTATGCTAACAGCCTAGGTAGCACGGACACTTCTCCAAACCAGCCGTTTCGTGTCGGACACCGTGTCGGACACACGGACACCTATAAACAAGGAATGTTAGATTGAAAGACTAGAAGAAGTTGATTAGAAGATGAGTTTGGGTAAGAAAATTGATTAGAATATGAGTTTGGGTGGGAAATGAGAATAAATTATAGTTACAGTCAAGTTTTACACTCAATTATTTACATTTAATATCAAATATTAATACAAAAATAAAATTGTATGTTATTTATAACTATAAAATATATATTTTATTAAATTTAAATGTCGTGTCCCGTGTCCTAAATTTCACGAGATGCCGTATCACGTGTCCGTGTCCGTGTCCGTGTCCGTGTCCATTTTGGTGCTACCTAGCTAACAGCCTCAGTAGTTTCTCCTTTATTGTTCTTGCCTTTATGATTAGTCACAAAGTCCTTAATCCATCCTGGCTCCTTTCTAGTTCTTTCTGACCTTCTTAGGCCTCTTTGAGAGTCATGCTCCTCCTGATCAGTGGTGTCTGTAGCCTGATTGAATGAGGGATCTTCAACAGCTTCACTAGGCTGAGGAACCACAGTCTGAATGAGAGTGCGAGGAACTTCCACAGGCACTGACACATCTTCAATGGAGGATGAATCATGTGAATTAGATGGAAAAAGAACAGGACTAGGATGCATAATATGTCTGGCCTGTTGAGTGTAAGGGAAAATGTGTATAAAAAATTGCACATCTCTTGTGACAAATCTCTTCTTTGTGTGGAGTTCTTCAACTTTGTACCCCTTTTGACAAGTAGGGTATCCTATAAAGATACAAGGGATCCCTCTGGCCTGGAATTGTCCCTGTCTCTTGCAGGATTATACACCATGGCCAGACACCCAAAGGCTTCCATGTGTGTGTATGTGTATGTGTATGACTTCATAGGGGGTTGTGTTTTTAGTCACAGTTGAGGGAAGCCTATTAATTATGTAGGCTGCTGTCATGACACAATCACCCCAGTATTTCAATGAGAGACCTGCCTGAAATCTGAGAGCTCTACTAATTTCAAGTAAGTGCATGTGTTTTCTCTCCACTACTCCATTTTGTTGGGGTATATCCACTATGCTAGTCTGATGTATTAAGCCTTTTGAGGCAAAGAATTCGAGACACTCTTGGTCTTTGAACTCCAAGGCATTGTCAGACCTGATAATCTTAATCTTTGTACCAAATTGAGTGTAAATAAGGTTATAAAATTCCTTCAAATATGTGATAGCCTGGGATTTCATGGACAACAAATACACCCATGTACCTCTTGAAAAATAATCAACAAGAGTAAGGAAATATTTGAATTTTCTTTTATAAAGAACTCTATAAGGACCCCATATATCCATGTGGATCGTATGAAAGGAATGAGCAGCAGTGGTTAGACTTAGAGAATAAGGTTGTTAAGTAAATTTTGACATTGGACAGCAAAGACAAATTTGTTTTTGAGCTTCTGTTGCTGTCAATTTAAGTGAGGATATGTGCTGCAATTTGCTATAGGGGGGCATGTCCCAACCTGTTGTGCCACATGTTATAATTATCAAGCTTAGCATTCATAGATAAAATGTTGTCATTATTACAAAAGTGACCTCTAAGGATCAATGGCTTATGACACATTTTGTCAGCCTTGGAATTTGACACAAAATTTGAGAAATTGCTAATTAGCCTAGACTTGAATGGATGTTGGTGATTGATGTATTTGTGTTTGACAACAACATTTGATGTAGTGTATTGATTCTCTAAGTAGTATAATCCACCTACTGCTCTTCCTTTAGCTTTAGTCTCATGGGTAGTACAGTCCTGCACCACACAATATGTATTATAAAAGCTGGCATAACAATGATTGTCCTGCACCAGTTTCTGGACAGACATCAGGTTATGTTTGAAATCAGGAACAAACATAACATTTTTTAATTTCAGACCATTACTCAGATTCATTTCTCCTCTATGGGTCACATAGGAGATTTCTCCATTAGGGAGATTGATCTTAGGCCTCCTTTTTAACACTCTGACATTCTCCAGACTGTTTAGGCTTGTGACCATGTGATCACTTGCGCCAGAGTCAATGATCCAGGCATTTTGGGGTAATTTAACATTAAAGCAGGATATTATACCTGCAAAATTGCATTCCAATTCATCATTAGTATCATGTCCACACTTGGAGCCCTTTTGACCTGGTATATACTTCATTATGGCTTCCAATTGTTGAGTGGTGGCTGCTAGAGCTGCAGCTAGATCGACATTGCTGGGTTCTCCTTGGATGTGGTTGGCAGACCTCCTGAAGGTGTTCTGGTTGTGACTGTTATGTTGATGATTGAATCCTCCTTGAGAGCTGCCACTGCCAAGCTGATACTGATAGTGATTGAACTGACCACTCTTGCCTCTTCCTCTTAAACCTTCTCTTGTACCTCTGGGACCACCATATCCTCTGTATGAATTGGCTCCTCCTTTCTTTGCCTTAGTATTACCAGGTCCATACCAGCACTTGTCAGATGTATGATTACTGAGCCCACAATGTTTGCATGTTGTATCTGTTTGCTCTCCTTTTCCAAGAAATGCAGATGCTTCAGTCTCCAGTTTCTCACAGGAGAAAATGTTTTGTTGTTGAGCTTCTTCTTGGACCATGATTGACATAACATCATCAACAGATGGCAGAGGGGACATTAGAAGAATGGCACTCCTTTGAGGTCCATAGGTCAAATCCAGTCCATTGAGAAACTGAAAGAGCCTAGCCTCTTCTTTGTGCTTCTGCATTGCATCCATAAATGCTATCATCTCTTCAGTCAGGACAGTGATAATAGGGTAATCACTGAGGTTCTCCAATTCATCCCACAAGGTTCTCAACTTTGTATAGTACTCAGTTACATGTTTCTTGTTTTGCTTCAATTCATAGGTGTCCTTGTTGAGTTTGTACTTTCTGGCTCCATTACTCACAAGATACCTTCCCTTTAAAATTCTCCATATCTCTTTGGCTGACTGTGTATACATTACAGCCAGCTTGATGGGTTCACTCACATTCTGTAGTATCCAGCTTATCACCAGGTTATTGGCTGCCTCCCATGCCTCCAACTTTGTCTGATCAGTTTTAGATCTCTCTATTTGGCCAGTAATGAATCCTAGCTTTCTTTTTGTTGAAAGAGCCAACTCCATCCCCCTTTTCCATGGTATGTAATTTTCTACCCCAGTCAAAACAGGTGTGACTTTCAAGGTACTACCAAGGTCATTTGGGTTTATATAGAGTGGATCAGTGGTATCTACTAAGGTTGATACGATTTCAGAGTTGTCAGGCATGATTACAGCAGAAAAGATTCCAATAACACAGGGAAAAAGCTAAAGATACAAACTTTGGAAGAAAACACAGAGAAAGATGCTACCTTTACTAAGAAACTGACACACTTTCACCAAATTAGAAACAATGAAACAGTGAAACAAGCAACTTACATAACACATGAAAGGTGCAGCAGCCAGAGCACATAATGCTCATGGCTCTGATACCATGTTGAGTGATTAAGCTTGAGCATTATGTAAGAATTGCACCTAGTACATGTATGTAGATTTAGAAGATCTGTGATATAAGATGCGGCTGTTATATTAATTATTTTTCTGAGTTCTAACGTTCTTCTCATGCAACATATATATAGAGAGAGTCACATGCACAACCCTGGATCAAGGTTCACTAGAGTACAAAACTATCTACCCAATTACAACTCATATAAGGCTACCAACTATTTTGTCTCTATCCTATGCTTTTTCCCTTCATTCTGTGCATGGACTTGGGCTGGTATTGTTGGCTTTCTTAGGCCTCTTTTACAACCAAACTACATAAAAGTGAATATAATAGATAAATGTGGTGAATATCAAACTACATAATACATATTCATCATATTATACTGCCATATTCACTTACTAGAAGTGAATATAGTAGTATCATATTGTGAATATCAAACTATATAACATATACTTCATATTCATTAAACAATATTGTCATACTCACTAAACTTAAAGTGAATATTATAGTGTCATATCGTGAATATAACATTAGATGACATTTTAAGTGAATATGATAGTGCTTACTACTTTTTAAAAGTGAAAGTTAATTTTTAGTAATTTTTTTTAAAATAAAATAAATGAAAAATCGGAAGTTAAGAATGAGTGGGGAGTTAGAGGGAGTATGGAGTATCCTACACATGGGTGTAGGATATAATAATTGGCTATTAATTTGCCCCAAGCTAGGTCATTTAGATTAATCACATTTCGTAATTCACAAGTCGATTCTTAAACCTAATTAATTGATTCAAATTGAGCTTTAATCGGCCGGCTAACCTATCAATCAGGCTAAAAACCATAAAATCGACAAACACAAATTCGTATAACTTGGCCTAACTTAAAGCATTTTAATACCAAAATGACCCGAATCCAAACTAAAACCAGTCTAGTAGTAGTAATAAATCATTTGTGTAATATGTTTGGCACATCTACTCACAATTCCCTGCAAAAATGGTTTATCAATGATATGATGCCAATATTAAACTACTTGTATTAGTCATTATCTAAAATCCAGTGGATTTGAAGCAAAATTAGTAAAGAATCTCCACCAACAAAAACAATTAGCCATAAGTTTGGCATTGTTTATGAAACATTCAATGCTAAATTTGTAATAACAATTAAGATTATTAAAAGCTTAATGAATAATTGGCAGGCAGACATACAATGGGGAAGCACTTCACTTCAGGACATCCCTCCATTTCTTTGACCAAATAATGTCCCTTTAACCAGATTAACACCATTTCAGATTATCAATAAACATCACTAAAAATAAAAATATAAATAAAAATGATAAAAATAGCATTTAATTTTCCCAAATAGAAAAAATTAATAATGTTGTTGGGTCATTGAATTTGTCTCTTGGACTTGTCCTTTAACTTACATTGTGATCAGGGTTCCTTTTATTTTTCCCATTTATCTAATTTTATTTTTCAAGGATTTTGAGTTCATTCATTTAGATATTTTTTTGAGGGATTTTAACTTGGTGGGTATTTGGTTAAATGCAATTTTGTGCTAATAAAAGAAGGTTTTGATTAAATTTTAATGTAAAGGAGTAAACTTTGTAATATAAGAAATAATTCAAGATGATGTGGTTAGACCCTGGACAACCTGCAGATTCATATTATGAAGTTAGAGCTGAGATCACTGATGCTCCCAAGTCTAAGTTCAGGATCAAGGTTTGTGATATTTGTATTTTGTAATCCTAATTTTATTTAATTTGGTCCATTATGTTTTTATAATTTGGAAATGCCCAGGTTATTTTGATCCATTGATTCAGGTAATAGTGTGTAGTTGTGTACCCATCAGTGGCGGACCCGGGATTTAAATTCTGGGGTTGCAGTTTAAACCTTCTAACATTTACCGGTTAGTCTCATTGAAGACACGCCTATCCATCTTCAATGGAGACGGATATGCCCGTCATGAGAATTTGTGAGCATTGACACCCTAGTTTGAACAAAAAAAATTGCCTGTTTTCTATAAAGTTGCTAATTTCATCTTAATTTTCCGTTTTCCACGAATAATGGGTGGGCACTAGGTGCCGTGTGCGCACCCACACTTCCGTCCATATCCTGTGAATTGACATTATGAAAAGATCACGAGTTTGTAGAATGTTTGTGAATGAAAAGCTTCTGTTTTCATTAGGTTGATTAATTAGCTTACAGATTGTTTTTTCGGCTCCAAATTTTGTTTTGTCAACTATATGGTGATGGCTATCTAGGTTGCACGGACACGGCGCAAATTTGCCCTCCGCGTGTCCGACACCATGTCGGACACGGACACGCCTAGGACACGGCTGAAAACGTGTCCGACACCTCAAAAACCGTGTCCTCGGTTCCAATTTAATTTATGCCGTGTCGGACACGGTCCAAAAAAATGGACACGGGCCGTTTTTGTGTGGACACGCCTTTTAGTGATGTTTCAAAACAATAAGCCCCAATTTTATTCACGACACAACCGCCACTCACCTGTTTCTCTTGCTAAAACAAACACATCTTACCGTCGCCCCTCGCCGCATCTACTTGCCACCGGCGCCACATCTGCTCGCCGTCGCCGGCCGCCATCTCGTCGTCGATAACAAGTTCATACTTTCTTTTCCCTAATTTTGGGGTTTTGTTGTTCACTAATTAATCCCAAATTCATTCTTTTATTTGTAAATAAAAGCATAGATTCATATTTGTAAACACTTGGGATGCTTGAAATGAACACCACACTACCATATTTGTATTATTGATTTGGTAAATGCTTGAAATGAACTTGGGATGCTTGAAATGAACACTTCTACACGACTAAATTGAATAGCATGTTGGTGTTGACGTGTTGTCAATTGAATAGCATGTTGGTGTTGTACTGTTGTTAATTGAATAGCATAATGATGATGATGTATTTGATATTAGGATTTAGGATGATGGTGTATTGGTGTTTTAGCATTTTGCCAAATGGTATTAATTGATTATGATGTTGGTGGGTTTATTGATTTGGGATTGTAAATATGTCATTAGTATATTTGTAATTGGTCAATCTGTCATTTAACGACTTTGTGGTCTTTAAATGACCAAAATTTAGATGTTGGTTACAATGGTCTTCAAATTCCCTTTATTTCAATATGTATATTGATTTTTTTTTTGCCGTGTCCCGTGTCCTAAAAAATTTTGAGTGCCGTGTCCCGTGTCCGTGTCGTGTCCGTGTCCGTGTCCGTGTCCGTTTTCGTGCAACCTAGATGGCTATATGGTCTTTATTTTTTCTTATTTGGTGAAGGGAGCCACAAGGGCCAAGGCCATATGTGACGAGTTTCAAACTTAGGTTATGAACTTATGATCAACACCACACAATAACTTTACCAGCTAGCTGACATTTGCGGGATGTCCATTGCGTGGCTATTGTAATCTAATGTTCTTGTTTAATTGGCATTTTATTTTATTACCCTCTAGAATTAGGCAGTCCTTAATTTATGAAGCATTAGAGCAGCTGATTATGTAGCGACGATATGTCCTTCATTTTTTTTTCATTTAAGCTGGGGGTATACTTTTTCAGCTGCTTTTCATTTATTCATCGGTAGACATTGTATTGAACCAATGGTTTTGATGGCAGATATTTGTTGACTATCTTATATCGATTCCATCCCTTTTCATTGTTTTGTCATTACAAATGTTGCGAGCAATTCTCTGTTGGATATTTGAGCTGGGAAGAACTATGTCTGCACTCTGCATTGACGGTTGGCTAATTAAAGAAGCACAGTGACGCGACATTACAAATCTTATTTTGTTGCTGTTTCATGATACTCTATTAATTTTTGTTTTTTAATCATCATTTGCAGGCAGGTAAAACCTTAAGTGTAAGAAAATGGCAAGCCTCTTTTACTCCAGAAGGCCAAGTCGATTTTACCAAAACACTGAGCAGGATTCATCGAGGAGTAAGTTTCAAAGGAAACGTTTTTCATCTTTAATTTTCTGAGGAAGCGATTGATGAAGATGGAGTTGAACACTTGGCTTTATAAGCATTATAAATCAACTTTTTTTTTAATATGTCTAAATAAAAGTTAGTTCGTTTACAATAGTAAATGCAAGCTGTCTATTATGTCTCTATATCAAATTCATCATTATATGTGTCTTCTTTCTGGAAATGCTTTGTCTTTCATAAACGTTTCCTTTGTTAATGTATCTTCTTCTGCTAATCAGGGGATCCATCCATCAATTAGAGGAGAGGTGTGGGAATTTTTGTTGGGATGTTACGATCCAAACAGCACATATGAAGAACGATCACAAATACGGGAGCAAAGAAGGTAGTCTCTTGACCCCACGTCCTTTCATTTAACTAATTTCAAATTTCTGTAACGCCTGATTGTTCAACAAAGAAAGTAGTCCCTGTAGGTCTGTTTCATGATCAAGACACTAGAGACTGGATTTCTATTATATTAGCTAAAAAAAGTTAAACCTCTTTATCTTTCATCTGTTCAAATATCGTATGTAGTAACCGTTAATTATCATGCAAAATTATCTGATATTATCTGCCACTGTTGCCAAATCAGTCGTTTTAAATCCAAACTTAAGAATTTTAAAATGAGAGGAATGCGTACTACTTCGTTAACAAAACAGGCTTGAATGAAGTTGGCTAAATTTGGTTCACAAGTGAGTCGTCAACACTTCTCAATCCTACAACTTAAGCTAATGGGTTGGGAACAACCCACAGCTATAAACCCTTCATACTTCTATATTTTCATGTGGGCCATTTCATTACCCCATGTCGAATTCTCAACATAACATAGTGTTGTTCAGGATTAGTGGTATTTTTCCAGGTGGCTGAGGGTTGGAGAAAATTGTAAAACATGGTCTGAATTCTCTGCTATGTTGCTCATGCCTTGTGACTGGGGTTGAGCGGTCTTCGTGAACACTAGTGAGTGTGTCCAGGGCCCATGATAAAAAAAAAATTATCATTAAATTTGGAGGCTTTAGTACTACCCCGTACTAAAGCATGTGAGTTGTTTTTTGTTCATCTGGTCAGAGCAGAATTCGTTTTATATACCCCATTTCAGCTGATTGCTTACTATATGACCTTTGCTACTCATGACTCGGTTGAACGGTGTCAACTGACAATGGTCAAGTGTAGGACACGACTATTTTTGTGAAAAAGCTGCATGTTTTTTGGATTAAACTTGAGTATTGGAAGGTCAGACAGACAGACACATGACAGACAGCCAAAGTGAAATGCCGTAGTAAATGTTGTGCTCATCACTCATTTTACTCTTATATTACCAACAGTCTCAGTCTTTCTACCCATAGTACAGATTTGTCTATACAGTTGCTCATACCAGTCATATGTTTGGAATTGCAGGGTACAGTATGCTAATTGGAAGGATACTTGTCGGTTGATGTTTCCCCTAATTGGCAGTGGTAGGTTTATAACAGCTCCTGTAATCAATGAGAAAGGAGAACCAATTTTAGATCCATTGGTACTACTCGAAGCAAATATGGGAAATGAACCTGGTACTGATGGAGCTCTAGATGCTACGACATTAGAGAATTTACAGAAGGATACTGGTCCTATGTCCCAGAAAGAAATTCAGTGGAAGCTTCATCTACATCAAATTGGTTGGTATCAAGAAAAACTTGTTCTACTCTATAATTGAAGTATATGGTTGATACTTTTTTTACCAATTTTATTTTCATGATGCCTGGTAATATTTATAACAGGTCTCGACGTGAAACGTACTGACAGGGCACTCGTGTTCTTCGAGAAGCAAGAACATCTTGCTAAACTTTGGGATATTTTATCTGTTTATGCCTGGATAGATGAAGATGTTGGTTATTGCCAAGGTCAGTCATTAGTTGTTCTCGCTTTTGCTTGCCAATTGATACCTTCATATTAATATAATGTTATCAAGGAGAGCACAAACAGTATACTCAGTTTATGGGTTAGCTGTCATGATAATCTTATCATAAGTCCATCTCATATGATGATTATGTTTGCTTGTAGCCCAGTTGAACTGAACTAAATCTAGCATCTTATTGTGTGGTTGTCGCCTGTCACTTAAGAGAAGTTAGGTCTGAAATGCTGTTTTAAAAAGTGCAGGAATGAGTGATCTATGCTCACCCATGATAATTCTCCTGGAAAATGAAGCAGACGCTTTTTGGTGCTTTGAACGTCTTATGCGCCGATTGGTACAACTTTTTTTTCACACTGCTTTGTATGGTCCAAGTTATGCACTTCCGGTTTATCTTTCCCTTTCCGCTAAATAGATAAGGGGAGGAAGCTTAGTCGGGGAGCTTTGTCTTTTCATCTCAAGTTTATCGATGCTATGGTACAATCTTTTACTAAATATTTTTCATTTGAAATTTTAAAGCGAGGAAATTTCAGATCTACGGGCAGATCTGTTGGAGTAGAGGCACAGCTTAGTAATCTAGCAGCGATTACTCAAATTGTCGATCCCAAACTTCATCAGCATCTAGGTATGATCAACATTGGTCAATTTCTCCGAGTTAGGATGGTTCATTTCTCCAGATGTGCGACGTAGTTTTCACTGTCAATATGATTTACTTTTGAGTTGCATTCGGCTTGTTCAAATTTAAGCCTTTTGTTCGCTTATATTTAACTTAAGTTTCTGTTGAGCTGTCTATCTTGCATTTAATATTGTTCTATCTGTTAAATAAATAAACTGAGAAACAACAACAAATCCCTAGTGCACAAATGATTTGGCCTTGCTAACATCATTCACCCATTGGACCATCTATATCAGCTAAAACTATGAAAAAAGATGAGCTGAAGAGCGAAGGGAAAACACATGAAACACTTAAGGTCATCACAAATATACAGTGTAATGTGTAAAAGGAAGATATGAAACAAAGAAATTGGTATATTTACGTAAATAGTGTGAATGGATGATTTACGTTAGCCAGTCCCACATCATTCTAGGATCAAATCTCTATTGTTGTTGATGTTGCTGTTGAGTGTTTATGCAACTGCTTTTATTTATGAGGATATGAATTTGTCTTTTGATATTGGAGAACAGAGACACTTGGAGGAGGTGATTATTTATTTGCCATTCGAATGCTCATGGTACTCTTTCGCCGAGAATTCTCGTTTGGGGATTCCCTGTACTTGTGGGAGGTAAGAATAGTTACTTTTCATTTCACAAGTCTATGCATTTAGGTGTTTACATTTCTTGTTTGCCAGATAGTATCTTATTATTCCTCTTGTAGCTAATTAGTCGTGCAATTTCGAAAAGGGATATGGGTATATGCTTGTTCTTAAATTTTTGCAACACACCATCAACTTTCAGTCTTCTATATTTCTCTGTGTGAGAGAAAGATCATGGAAATAGTCTTATGAGCAAAATATTGTCAAAATAAATATAAGACCCCTTTTACACGAATGTTAATGTGTCAATGTATGCAAGTACTGAACATCCATTAAACAGCCCCATCGCCTAACCCTGATTAATGAAGGAATATTTTCTGCTGAAAAAGAAAGCACACCCGAACGTAAGATGATGTGGGCTTTAACATGTACCGTAATCTATGAACACAAGAGCCGGTAGAGCTAAACTAAAAATTAGTTTGAACAAGTACTGCAATTGTTTTTACTTGTCCCGGCTCCTGAGACCTCGTTATTTGCTGTCAACTAGTTTTGTGATAAAAATTTCCCTCTTTATTTGGCTTGCATGGTTTTGGATGAAGTCGTATACAGCCGTTGATATTAATTCTTTGTTGGATTGCAGATGATGTGGGCTTTAGAATATGATCCAGACCTTTACTTTGTGTATGAAGATTCTGATTCTGCTAGTGATAATCCTGATGGATCTAAAGGAAGGACGAAATCAATGCGGCATTATGGGAAGTTTGAAAGGGAAAACATGAAAAGTGGAGTCAAGGAAGATGCTCCTCTCCCTATTTCCGTCTTCCTTGTTGTCAGTGTTTTGAAAGAAAAGAGCCCTAAACTCCTTAAAGAGGCTCGTGGTCTGGACGATGTTGTCAAGGTATGTCGTTATTTTTCAACAGTTTCTTATACCCCGCATATATTTTTTCCCATATATGGATGCTTGACCTGTGTGATGAATTTACTGCACATAGTAGAGAATGCAAATGGGTTGGGTCGGCACGGCTCACCCAACCCTGCATTTGTTTGTTAACCGTAGTGGCGTAGTACAACTCTAGCGATGACATGGCACTGTCTGAGTGGCAAGAATGATACAGTATGCAGTCTTGCTGGCTTTATCCCTAACCCTTACACTGGCGTGTTCATCAGTTTAGCTCTTGATATCAATTAACGTTGCAATATTGAAAGTTTGAACACTATTTACATTGTCTTTGAAGATTACTTGAGTCATCGACTGTATTTTACGACGATATTTTCCGCATTTACAAAAATAAGGCCCTGACCGTAACCGTAACTGAAACTTCGTTACTATGGTTGCCTGGTTGGAGGTACTAAAGATTTTGAATGACCGTAACCGCATTTAAATTTGTAATATGTTCTTCTGATGTATCTTTAATTTGAAATATCTTCTTCAGATTTTGAATGACATAGCTGGAGATTTAGATGCCAAGAAAGCTTGTGTTAATGCAATGAAACTACATAAAAAGTATTTAAAACAACAGGTATCTTTTTCTACATTAGTTCTCTCTTTTCTCTTTCTTATTTGGATTTTTTTTTCCGGAGATCGGATACAACTAGACCTGTCAAAAGATGACCCGACTCGAAAAACCGACTGAAACCCGCTCTTTTCAAGCCGAACTTGAAGACGACACGACACGACCCGATATCAACCCGCACAGTTAGGGTCAAGACCCGCTAAACCCGTGACCCGGCCCGAAAATAAGTAAAATTATTAAAATTTGTATTTACAGCAAATATAAGTAATATAAAATGAAAAAAATTAAAACTTTAAATTTTTTGGAATAAATTATGCTTATATTTATTTTAAAACTTAGTTTTATCACATGATTAATTATTCAAATGATTATTGTATAAATATAGTCACTATTTGTCACGTACGTGTAAGAGCTAATCGATCCAATATTTCGTATAACGTTGTGATATTGAATATGTTATGCAAAAAATGCGTACTCTTATTAATATCATATAGGAGTATTAAACAAGATAATTATAAAAATTAAGAATAAACAGAATGTTTATAACTAAAATTAAAGAATAATTTTTTGTAAAAAGGCGTTAATCATACCCGTTTCTGACTTGAACCCGAGCCGAAACATGTATAAACCCGAACCGTATAAAACCGTATTTTACAACCCCGAAATAGATTTGACCCGTACCTGAACTGATGGAGCTCGTAACCCGCCTGTCCGACCCGTTTGACAAGTCTAGATACAACTCATACAAGTTCTTGATGTGAGACTTCAAATACTCTTCGATTGATTAATTTAAACAACAAAATTTACAATTATATATTACTGCCTTGCTAGGGTTAAGAGATTTTTTTTTTTTTTTTAATTCACCCTTGTTGCACCTAATGACTTAAATAGTCTATATTATGTTCATAGAAGTTTTTGTTTAATTTTCAGGCAAAGAAAACATAGCAGGAAAAATGTACAATATCCGTCTGATGAAGTCGAAAATTACTTAAAGCACACGGCATAATCGCATATATATTTTTTCCCTTTTGTGAGAGTTTGTTTAATAATTGTATTATAGAAAAGTAGTGATAAAATTATCATTGATTCACATACAGTCCAGAATGGATTGTATTTTTGTTGTAAATCCTATACATTCTTTGTACTAATCGTATAGATTCTATTAAAATATGACCACTTCTTGTGGTTTGTAAACCTGTTTGTAAATAACACTCAAACAGGAAATCTTTGGAATTTTAATTGAATGTAATTTCAGTGTGACAGTTTTATGATTTTATCTAGCATTTGCTCCTTTTTTTTATTTAACTTCCACAATTTTACAATATGAAAAACGCATACGGATTACAATTTAGCAATTCATAAGCAGAACCCTATATCAGGGGTTAACACAATGCAATTTCCGATGAAACCGTAACAGACATTGGATCACAAAAAACTGTATTACAATGTCTTGAAGCCCTGCGAACCATAAACAACTGCATTAGTTCATCCATTTCAGATTTCGAGTCATCCTGACCTGTTTGAATCCTCATGACCTTCAACACCGCAGTATATGTCAATATATCTTCAGTCAATCTTAAGTGAATTCCATACCCGCAGAAATCATTGATCTCAACCACTTTAAGAGTGCTCGACAAACACTTGGGTATGCTTTCTGGTAGCGTAAGCTGGTCGTCTGATGTCCACTGGCAAAAGGGCAAACAGAAATTCAATAAGAGATGCTGAACTCAAGCCAACATAACAGCTAAGCTTATTTTAGATAATATTGAGTCAAGTTAACTATATAATGTATGTTGATTATCCAATTTTAAAGTCCAAGTGACTTACTGAGAGCCGACGAAGTATCAAAGATGTCAGATTGAGGGTGAGTTGTAGCATTTGTAGGACAAAAGGGATCGTAACATAGGCTAGCTCCAAAAATACCAAGTTGTGAAAAACAGGCAAATGAGCTCGCTGATAGTCGAGGTTATCCTGCAACATTTAAAGGGAAGACAAGACAGTACAAATGTTAAGTAGAAGCATGACTAAATCATCATATATTTGAAAAGTATGGATGACATACATTAAACGATTGTGCCAACTTTAATGTCCGTAGTTTGGAAGTTTGTCGTAGAAGATCAATTATCCCACAGTCGTGATGTTTCCGTGGGCAGTTGACATCAAATATAACTTGAAGCACACATGATAGAGTCCCAACCAGTTTAATATCATAGCGCGAGATCATCTCTGTGAGAGATATGTGTTCGAGTCTTGGTGCTTCGATGACTGTATCCATCTCTGCTCTGCTGGCACAAGCGATTTCCAATGTTTTTATTGTAGATGACTAATATCAGCATTATAGGGACCCAAGAATTCATGAAGTACAAGTTCTATGAGACGAGGGCCTACCGATAAGAGAGCATTTAATGAATTTGACACAACACTAATAAATACTTCCTCCCTTCAACTCCATTCTACCACTTTCATTTTTGCACACTATTCATGAGTCGGCATCTAATTGCAATTTTCTCTCAATATATAAGTGAAAATATATTCATGTGTGATCTTGTTTGATTCGTCTTTACGAGTAAATTATTAATATCCAACTTTTATAATTTTTGCAAACACGTAGTTAACGATATTTACCGCGTAAAACACGTCTCGGCAACGTGAAAAAATAATTTGGTAGAGTGGAGTTGAATGGAGTAAGTAAGTAATAAAGGATTCAGTTCCTACAGAGAGGAACCCTCCACCTTCTCTCTAAACAAAAATCTCCCTTTACTCTTTCGCCGGAGATGGGCCCATCTCTTGGCCTATCTCCGGCGAATCGCTCTCCTCCTTTTGTGGCCTTCTAATCTGACCTCATTACGGTTTCGCCGGGGCCGTTCGATCAACCGGGTTTGTGGTTGGTTGGTGGATTGTCGGGTACTTCGTTGTCCCCTCCTCCGTTGATCTCCCTTCTCTGTGTCGTCGGCCTTGCATGCAACCCAGGTGTGTTCCCCCCCTCCCCTCGCCCCCCCCCCCCCCCCCC